>JABCJZ010000330.1:0-68388 GCA_013184445.1 Fusarium sp. NRRL 53497 | reverse complement strand
AAGCAACGGCCCCCCCTCCTCCACACCACCTTGGTCAAAGATCCTGAGCCTCTAGCTGCCAACCAAGCAGGGGCATCGCTCGCAGAAACTGGGACCTCAACACCATGAGTTGCAAAAATACCCAACCTGTGGTGTCTGGAAACTGCTTTCAACTGGTTTAATATCCCCGCTGATCGACCCTTGTCTGGTGCCCCTTGTGCAGTCGGTCAGATAAGGTCGGTTGGAATCCCCAGCACGGATTGGCTTCTTGTATACCGGGTTTCAAGAGATTTCAAGATGGCGCGCTCTGCTCTTTTCGCACGAGTCGTTTTGGCTTATTGCAATGGGGCATGTCACATTTTGAATCCACAATATCGAGCGAAGGCGTTTCTTTTTGCTACACTACAGTCTGACATGGGCACTTTTGAACGCCGCTATGGATAAATTTACTGAATCTGTACAGCTTCAAGGCAGCCATCTGTATCGAGATGGTTGCCCACCTCTTGAGGCTCGGCCCTCAGATCAGCAAAACTTGATCTGTTATGGATAGTTTATATCTCTTCTTGTCCAGGCACAGGGACTCGATGTTTATTCCTGGTATTCCCTGACCCATATCGCCCAACAGATATCGCCTCGCCCTTCTTCTTTCTTCCCCAAATGATTCAAAGGTTGATTGCTTGCCCCTTGAAATCTCGTTCCCACGGGGAAAAACTCAGAGTCTATTGTCGTTTGAGAGTGACTGTGATATGACGTATTCTGCAAAGGTGCTGTGATCACCACCATCGAGGTCTAGTATGCAAATCGTGCAAGTAGTCAGACGAGTGGGCCATGGTTGACTGGGGGTGCACGGCCACTGTCAAGGTCTTTGCTCCAAGCAATTTCAATGCCAAGCATTTCTTTCAACAAGAGGAAGAGCCCTCAGTAGTAGTCCGGGCTAGTTAGGTAGGGAGCCCTGGTTCTAGCAAGTTATGGTACCGGAGGATCGTACAAGAGCCTCTCCAAGTTCCATATATCTCGCTACGACGGGGACCCAGAATCCACTTTCCGCCCCCTGTGAATGAGCCGCAGCTTTACTATCACATCAATGGTATGAAAAGGAGTCAATAACTTAGAAGAACTAACCGCCTTGACCTACCAATGCTCCGCTATACTATTCCGGAGGAGCCTCCTCATCTCCCTTTGCAGGTTTTGAACAGAAGTGGACTCCCGGTGAACATCAATATCCCTCATCCTTATCCCCTTTCGCTCATGGACGCTACGTAATTGTTGCTATTCGTAAATGTTGAATATTATATCACGCACGGCAGACCACAACACAATACAACACAACGTGGAGTAGAGTTCTGTTGACCCCCGCCTCCTTCCCCTCAATATGCAACGCGGAGAGCATTGGCTTTGTAGTGGTGGCATACAGCATCACATCGTGCGAAGCCACCACAAATCTCAACTCTCCGCCACACCCACAGGATGGCTAGAGCGAGACGCTATTCCAACGGGCGCCTCACTGTAACTGTCACTCTCCAGCTATAACCTCTGCCCCAAGTCTTCACCGCCTCAGCCATGCGTCTCTGTTTTGCGTCCTCGTGAGTCGTTGCATTATGCTATGCTGCATTTCTTACTGTAGGTACAATGGTTCAGTTCTTGTACGCATGCAGGGAGGGCCCCGAGACACTGTGTCCCGCATTGTCTTGCAATATCGTGCATCTACCGTATGTCAAATGACTGGCCGTGCTGACTGCCCCTTTCGTAAACGGTCCTCCACGGAGGTGCTGCCTCAGCTGCGGAGCTTATCTATCTCTTTTGTAAACTGTACGGTATCACGCAGGCATAGGGTAACCTCCGTCCAATATTGAGATCTCGTACATGTACATACACGACTCTGTGCTGCAACGACGGCTCGTGTCATGTGCCAGAGCAGATGACAAGTCTGTCCGGATGCCCCAGACTCCGTAACTTCCCCATCTGAGCGCCCAATGCACAGTCGGACTGGGGCTCGGTGAAGATTTGAGGCGCTAGTAGGCGTTGGAAGTATAATATCTGACCAAGTTCTAGATGTGCCTCTTCACACCCATTGTCAACGGCCCGGGCCATTCGAATCTCACAGAAGCAAATGGCGAGTCTGCGAGTACAGTATCAGTTTAGTGGTGAAGGTTGTGCAACTTTGCTAGCTATCCGTAGAACATTGTGAAGAAGAACTGGATGAGATTTTGGTGGCGGCTCACGAAACTTTCCATGGAATATGCCATTTCTCGTATTTCTGGTGTTATCTTTACGCATGGATAAGGTCTGCTAAGCTTGAACGACCATCGGAACTTGCACTTTGTGGATGAAAGCCCAAAATCCTGATTTTGATATGATGGTGTTGAGTTGCTGTCGGTTGCAGTTCACTCATGTTCCCCAGATTTCGGTAGTATCGGCTCAATCCTACCTTCCTTACAGTACGAAGAGTGTCTTATCCTCGCCCGATTCAGCCAGGACATACAACGCACAACCTGTCAAGCTGGAACCAACCATCTAGAACCCCAGTGTAGCGTTTCAATATCAGTGATGCATGGCCCGGGTAGCACCGACACGAGGGCTAGAAACGTATTTTCTGTCTCAGGTAACCCATTCTGCATAAGAACAATTCATCAGCTCACTGAAGAAAGAGCGCCAGGAACTTAGAGTCCTTAGGTGGCACAGCATATGCACAGCAACACCCTTGCTTCCTTCGATTTCTGGAGTTTTGACCGGTTAAGTTCCACGGCTTTTGGGTTGAAATGTGGTGATTTGCTGAAGAGGTTCTTGCTAATAGCTGATGCTGATTTCAAAGGATATCACCTGTTTCTCTCTGTGAGAAGCTGCCCAACCTACGTGCTGCTATCGAGGGACGAAAGGAGACCGACGTAACTCCGCTTAAACGACTTCGACGTGATATCATGCAGTTTGGGAGAAGTAACATGATCTTGCCACGCCGCTGTACATATCTCGGGAGTGCATGGCAGTGGCTTGGAAGCGAAAATTAGGGAGCTTTGTGTAACGATCAATGACTAATCCGGGACTTCAGTAACGTTATCTATCATAAGGATAGGCTAGTCTTTTGAGCGAATGTCAACAGCGTTCTTGGAGTTGTCATCTCGTGAAGACGGAGCATAGAGCGATACAGAGGGGGAGTGATCCTTGGGAAGACCCGTAAACGTATTGGCATAATCTACAAGTTTTAGCGAGAGAATCTACCTACCATGGAATAGCTAGACTCAGTCGTTATAGGATGGAGGAAGAACCAAATGACTTCAGGATATCATCTGTAACTGAGTTCAAGATAATGAGGCTGGACGTGAAAAGAGAGCTTTCAGGAGTAAGCATATTTGAGAGAAGAACCGAAAGCATGGGAATTCTAATATCTGAACGATGTATGGCTGCGATGGTAAGATATCCAGCTGTATGTTTGCATGGAATTGCTTGATATTGAACAAAAGAGGTGCACCATGACAGTGCTTGAGAGAAGTGAAACGGAGGACTTGGATAATTAGTGACCTACATTCCTAGAATCTCATTAAAAGTACCAGCGTTCTATTCTGATGAACCTGGTTTCGCGGAGTGATTGATCTCACAATGTACCATCTACTACTTGAGATATTTATGGAAACTTTATGTGATTAAACTGCGGGTTAGGTATGAGATCAAAGATATTTGTTATCAGTTATCCTAGGAAGTTTATCTCATATAAGGCTTATAGAATTATGTATTTTCATGATGATGTTGAGTAGTTGGCGGCTAATAGCTATGTGCAAGCAGCACTCTATGTGTACGTCACTATCGGACATTTTACGAAGAGAGGAGAAAGCAGATCGAGAAATATCTTTTTAGAGGCTACTAGTGTAGATAAAAACCTATATTCATCACTGTTGTGCACTTGTTTAAGAACATGTCACGAAGTCGACGGTATAGGATAGGTGAGATTTCTTGACACTTCTGTATGTGAATCGTGTTCAGTTATGGCCAAAATGAGCAGGTAGAAAGCCAGAGGAAGTTTCCAGGAACGCCAAAGACAAAGGAAATAGGTTGCAGCTTGGTGTTTCTACTGTCCAATCCAAGTGGTGGCTCTAAAGCTAGGAAGTGTTCAATGTTGATGGGTGTCTAGGACTGTTTGATATTTATCGGGGTGGCTGCCACAGCTGGGTTTTCAATACAAGTGAATCATAAGAATACATGCAGCCTATTTAGATAAGGGTTTACCATAATTATTTTCATTCTGATCCGGGTTCTCAGAACAAATGATGGTTACAAGGTGTCAACATCCACGGAACACTAGCATATCTGGATATTCACTAGCTACGAAGTAACAGAACTTGAGTGCTAGTTATAAAAGGAGAGAAGTATCACCTAAGACCTATGGGATTTAGTGCTTACAAAGTTGACAACAAGTCAGTAGCTACGAGCTTGGAGACAACATTTACACAACCGTCAACACATCTTGCGAGGGAACGAAGACGGGGCTGAAAATATATTCCCAGAAACAATAGTATCAAGAACAGAGTTCAACATATCAATGAACTCACTCGAGAATATCCCAAAGACGTCGAGACCTACAGCCAGTCCTGAAAGCAGCTTGCTCTTTTACCAGCTGATATGCAATGAGAACTTGAAAAATGATCACTGTATGATTTACAGGATTTTGACTTGTGGGATGTTTGTACGAAGAATGATTTAGAATTGCAAGACATGATCAATAGCAGAGAAGGAAATATATTCATTACGTATCACTTTATACGGCGCTGAACCCGACTCCTTGCTGGGGGCATGGCACCTCTTATTAAGTTCTTAGGGTATCTTTGACATGAAGCTTTGTTTGAGTTGTGATTTAGCATAATGGTTACAAATTGGATGCTAACATGTGTGAACCAAGAGAAGTTTTAGTTGCTACCTCCTCACATCTTCAAACTCGAGACAGATAGATAGTTGTGAGGCAAAGAACATCATCTTGGTTCCGCCCAACCTTCAATCGTGCCTTGAGGTATTATTGGGTGGCCTCTATCAGGATGAGACAGATCCTTCCTAGTACACATTGAACAAAGTCCAAGAACAGGTTGAGATCGAGGATGCTTGTTGTCCTCAGTGTTAGAAGAGTATGATCTAAGACCCAAATTGAGATACTTGAAGCCTAAGTTTAAAAAGGCCTTATGATCTTATACTTAGTATATATATTTATCTTCAAGCGAACCTAGACAAAGAGTACTCTCCTACGGTATAGACTCCTCAGCTACGGAGGTGCAACGAGAGCTTACATGGCACTTCTCCTCTTGACGTATGTCGAGGGTTCACAATACGAAGACAATTGAAGTCTTGAAGCTTAACATGTATTGAATTATGGATATCTTTCCAGCTAATACCAAGAGCATCACAGACTGAGTACAGGCCGGTGGGGTTATAAGCACAAATTATGTTCTTGCACGTAAATAATGACTGATATTGATATGAAACGTCAAACGAAACGCACTGTCAAGCATCTAGATCCTGCTCGCTTCAACAGCTTACTCCTCGTGGGTAGGAGGACCAGCATAGTTCTTGTGACCCCAGGCCCAGTACCAGATACCAGAAACCATGCATGCAAACACGAACACGACGGGGGCATAGTTTACGGTTTCGGGGGTGACGGGGATAGCAGACGGCATGCAGAAGAGAGGCATGGCCAACAGAGACCAGGCTAAAAAGTAAGCAAAACATATCACGATGGAGAAGGGTAGAGCACATACCGAGAGCGATGTAGTTGGCAACGGTACCGAATTTACCGAGGTAGAACTTTCCGGTCTTGACCTGCTTGCGACCAGTGGCGAGACTGATAGCAATAGGGGTAGCGTATGAAGCAGTCAAGCAGATGACACCGACACCGGAGAAAGCGTTGAAGGCAGCCGAGGAACCGAAGTAGATGACACCGAGGATGATCTCGACAACCATGCAGAGCATCATGGCGTTCAGGGGAACGTCGAGAGAGGTGTTGACCTTAGCCCACCACTTGGCACCGGGAATGGCACCATCACGGGCAAAGGCCCAAGTGCATCGAGAGGTGGCAGTTGTGCAGCCAATACCGCAAATGATAGCCAGGACGATGAGAGGGATAAGAAGACCAAAGGCACCGCCGGAGCTGCCGATAGCGCTCTTGATGATCAGAGGTACGGGCTGGGCGGAAAGAATGACATCTTGGATCTCAGGCAGGACGAACATCAAGGGAATGATGAAGAGAAGACCAGCGAAGGTGTTGATGAAGATGGTGGCGACCATAGCCTTGGGGACCTGGACCGAAGGGTTCTGAACCTCCTCGCACATGCTATGTCAGTGTTAGCATAGCTGTCTCGAGTTAGTTGGTTGGTGTATAGGACTCACGAGATAATCATTCCAGTAGAAGATGTAGCATAGGCAGCGTGGAGAAGACCGACACAGAAAGACCATCCCTTGGGCCAGCCAGAGTTGGCCTCGAAATGTCCGAAGACCCAGCCAGCCTCACGACGTCCGTTCTTAGCAACAGCCAGAATAGAGGTGATAATAGCGAGAACACCAGCAAAGGTCCAGAAGACAGCGGCAGTCTTTGAGTAGAGTATTAGCAACGGCTACATTCACACAGGGAGGAAAGGATAGCAAGCATACATCAATCCAGGGAAGCCACTTGTTGCCCAACGCAGAGACGGCATTGCACAGGAAAGTAAGGCCAAGGAAGACGAGGAAGACCTGGTAGGCCTCTCCGGACATGACACCAACACCAGGGCTCGACTCGAAGACATTGACGCAACCGACAATGAAGAGGGCGGTTCCGAAGTTCACAGCGAGAGTAATGGTGATGTTTCCAACGATATAGAGCCAGCCACAGATCCAGCTTGCAATGCGACGCCATCGAGGGGGAGAAAGCATAAAGGCTTGGTAGTAGACACCTATTATTAGGGGATCAGTCGCATGTTTCACTTAAGGGAACAGAGCACGCGAGCAGAAGGCGACGCAAGGGAGGGCATTGGTAAGTACCTCCGGCAGTAGGATAGACACTGGTGATTTCACCGAGGGACGCAGCAACACAGACAATAATCATCGAGACACCGAGCCATCCCCAGATAACGTTGACGGGACCGCCGCCAATCAGAGGGTAAACCAGGGTTGTAGCGAGACCGTAGGGGATAGATGCGAGAACGAAGGACATGAAGGCGACCTGGAAGGTAGAGCGGTTACGCGACAGCTCAGCCTTGTAGCCCAGGTTCTCGAGGAGCTGATCGGCAGCTTCTGGGTTGCCGTTTGAGGCCTTTGAGCCTCGACGAGGCTTCTGTTCGCTAACGGGGTCCATGACGCTGCTGGCCGAGTCGTGTTTGGACATGACGAGAAGTCGGGGAGGTAATACAACTGCGAGGAATGTTGCAGAGGAGAGAGAGTGAGAGTGAGAGAGGGTGGCACGCGATCCCGTCTGGGGTGTGGGAAGGTGAGGGGATTTAAAAAGAAAGTAATCTGGGGAAGAATGGCATTGAAGAGATTTAGAGTACTACGTTGTAGAGAGGCAGAGACAAGACAAGGCATGGGACACTAATTATCTACTGTTGCTGCGGGAGTGGGTGCGCCCATGTGCGTGGGTGGGTGGTGGCAATCAATAGGCATTGCAGGGATGGGTCAAGCCAGTGTCCAAATGGGGATAAGTTAGAAGGATTCAGACGTGAGAGAACCCACACGATGGAAAGCCAAGGGTTGAAGGCTTGAACTGGGGGGGTTGCAGGGGACGGGGAGAAGAAGTCTCTGAGAGATACAGAGAGGTCGGACCGTCGGAGTGAGCGTGTTAGTGATTATGTTAGTAGATACAATGCTTACTCTCTGTATTATGCAATAAGATTAGAGACAACAAGGAAGTTCCTCTTAACAATGCTTGGCTGTGACGCTATCACCGACTTCTGACCGAGGGACACAGCAAACAATCACTGATAGGCCATTCAAGACCCATGTCGTGGGGCTGAGAAGCTGTCGCGATTCATTCACTAACCGGGGAAACGCAACACGATAGGCCAAGACGCTTGGATACGTCATGTCCTTTAGTCGTTCCAACAGAGAGTGGGTGCACCAGTCACGGCCAAGCCGACACAAGGTTTCGGCGACGGCAGCTCAAACTGGAAGGAGATTAGGCTGGGGCCCTCGATAGAATACCGCGTTTCATAGGCTGGAGCAAAGTTGACAGTGCCAATTGCTGAACTAAGCTTTCAGCCAGAAGCTTTTAATTTGGTTTCACCCGAGGACTGATAGAGATGTTGGCGGACATGTGAGAGCTTTGACTGTCGAAGAGGTTGCTTGTGAAACAGGCAGATCATGCACATTAAACACCATCAGCGAATGCTAATGCCGGGTTGATGTGTGTGCCTTGGATCTGGATACTTTACCTATTTTGGTGAATATCCTGTATGTGATCGTCAGGGTGCTTGCCCGCATCCTGGTTTTAACGTGGTTGAAAGGATCGCTATCGCTACTAGCATCACCTGGATTGAGCTGAGTTTGGGGTTTGAGTTGGGACTATATCGTGCATCCTCGTCCTTGATAGTCGTCGCCTTATTCCTATCTAAGAAGTCCGGCGACATTTCCGTGATATAACGAAGATAGTCTATCTCTCCCACCGACACGTGACCGGTTTGCCCTTGATAACGCGCCCGTTTCCTGCGTGTATCTGCATGTATATGTACGAATAGTCAATAGATATGGTATGTAGATATCATGATATCGTGAAAGTCGCATCGTATCTCAACCCCGACCTCCGTTGTAGTCGGCACCGCCAGCCTTTCTCAACCGAACAACGATATCCTTCTCATCCAGCTCGGACCGATCGCCCGTCGTTACCGCGATACTATGATGCGCCAACTGCCTCTTCACATCACCGCTCTCGATGCTAACGCGGGCCTTGCGCATGACCTTTGTGTTCTCTCCGATCCAGACGACGAGGATAAACTTGACGCGCGTGCTCTCCTTGTCGTTGGCGTACTCGACGCGCACGTAGCCGTACTGCACCTGACCGTCGTCGAGCTCGTTGACCATCTCGGCCAGACCGCCTGTGCCCGTCTTTGTGAGGGACATTTTGTTTCCGACGGCTGAGGCGTAGGATATCAGGAGCCAGTTTGTCTCATCCTTGTCTGAGCGGACGGCATCGTAGGCTGTCGCGATATCTTGTGCGTCGAGACCCGACATTGTGTAGGTATGTATGGATTTGTTGCAGATTGATTGATAGGATCGGTCGGTCGAATCAGATTGTTAGAGGGATTGAGAATAAACTGGGCCTGATCGGTACGTGGGCGTAAGGTGGTGATGACCAACAAAAGGTTTGTATCGGCAGAGAATATCCGTAGCTGCACCTGAACGGTAGAGAAGGGTTCAAGCTGGGTTGGGCTGGTCACCTCAGACAGAGACACTCAGGAGTTTGATCAATTTCAGGGGGCCTTGAGAGGAGAATCTCCCCCTGCAAGTCCATGCTCTTGTGGGAAAAGCTCGGCTATGTACGGAACATGCTCTAGAAGCCCGTCGGTCCATATTTTGTCTCAGACGCTAGAAGGGAAACGGAGCAGCCTCCGTTCTGTTGGTCGAGCGCCAAGTTTTCCCTGGCCTGGGCTCGTAACAGTAATAAAGCGCTGGGCTGACTGAAGGCATCGTCAACGTTGCAGCTTCAGCTCAGGGGCTGATCCGGCTCCTCTTACCGGAGTCCCGTTCGTCTAACCTCCACGATATGGCACTCTTTTCGAGTACGTAAAACGCGGCTGTCAAATCGATTAACTCTTCCCCTCCCCCATGGGACACTACGGAGTAGATGGAGATTTTTTATCTAGCGAAGATGTAGGGCTTGGTGTGTTTTTGAGGATCATGATGATTATGCAATGCGATGTAATGCCATGCGACTCTGATGCAAATATTTTATCAGCTGCATAATTTCTTTGGTCTCTACTTTTAATCCAAGCTAATAACACAATGAACCAATAGTATGAGGTTAAATCAATTATTGAGACGATCCAACAGGTTTTGAGATAATCAACACGGCAAAAATCACTGATGAACCAATCGGACCGAGAAATTAGCTGTCTTAGGTCGGGGCGTTACGGTCTTGTAAACTCCACCGTACCGTCGGAAAATTGTGACTTTCCGTTGGAGGCATGAGGCCGTGCCGTGTAAGTGGATAGCTACTAGGATCCCTCGGTCCAGTCAAAGTATTGTACAGATCTGAACTTGATAATTTTGCGTAATAGGAAAGGAAAATGTCTCATTTAATGGGTTTTCTTTGGAACACAAAGGTCTTGAACCCATCGAGATCATGATTTGGATACGAGTTGAAGATCTACAGTCTGTGTTAATGCTCTGATCAGCGCCAGGCGTTGTTTCAGTAAATGATGGAATATCCAAGAAGAATTCTAGACTTTTTCTTTTCGCTAGGGCCCCCCAATATTACTTGTCATATTGAGCTTGATTCTCCGAAGATTTAATCACGTACCCTGTTAGCCTGTATGTACTCCCGTACGCGAGATTGAACCGCGTTTAAATCCGATTGGAAAAAAGCAATTAATTGAATGCCGTGCTTCTTCGGTGGCTTGAACAGACTTAGCCTCCGGGAACTAGCAGGCATAACATCGTACGACCTGGTTGTGAACCAACGTCTTAAAGCTGAGCTGAGCGCTTCCTTGTCCTTGTCTCTGCTGCATTCGATCGAACGCATATACGAACATACGACAACGGTGACCTGGAACTAGTCTGTTACAATATCGGGGAGCGGGATGGTATCCGTGCATGTGAAGATCAAGGAATATTCATGACTCGATATGATGCTGAAACATCTATTCAAAAGTTAATGGGCCCCGCTACTTAAGTCAGGAGAGTTGAATCAACTTGCAATATTTTTAAAGTCTTTTCTTCCACTTGCATCGATTTACTGAAGACATGTGATAGACCTAAGGCATCTCAGTCTTTCGACATGAAGCGGATTGCAATGTCGTGACAGCTTGGCGTTGTCTTCCCAGACCTTACAGAGCTACCCAAAAAAGGGATGGATATCCTCAAATACTGCTGATCATCCTGTCTTGGCGGAAAAGAAGTTATTGCGATCTTCTCGATGATATATCTTATTGTTCTCAGCAGTCCGCCAAAGCCCTTTAATAGAATGAAAAGCCGGAAATCAAGATCGTATATATATTTCTGAACTCAAGGTTCCGCGCACTATCGTGAGAAATGATAGTCTCACGCAGCTTATGTGTGTCCATGTCTGGCGAAGTTCTCGAGTACTCAGCCAAGACATGTGTACAGTGTTCTGTCACTCGAGATAATAGGGTAACTCACCAAAGAAACTGTGAGAGCTGGCCAACATTCCAAACCGGATGAAATAGATAGCAACTGTCTACTGTTAATACCAACAATCTCCAGGTAATATGACTGAGAATAGCACGCAACTGAAAACATCACATCATTGATGGTAGATGAATCCTTATTCAAACCATGTAACTGTTGAGGCCTGAATTCCCAATTAGATAGATTAGAAACGCTGCTTCAAGATGCATATAAACCTTTTTCCTAATCTCGCTGCTATTCACAAGCAAAGAATAGAATAGGTAAAGCAAACAGTGTAACTAATAGCCCTTCGGATCGTCGTTGATCACCCTGGCGTCGTCCAGTTCCTTCAAGACCAGTGGTTGACTGATATATGTGCCTATACAAGGTTTGAAAATAGTTCTGAGTATGATCATGTTTACTTACTTCATCCTAGCTGATCGATGTAAACCAACGCTGTGTTCAGTGTTCAGAATATAGCAGCACTCCGTTGCTAGCAGCCAGCCGGTAGGTCAGCAGCTCAAGTGAACAATATTCGCGCGACTCCTCCCTGGACGGTGTGAAGTAGACGAGGATTCTTCTGGAGCCATGTTTGACTTCAGGTACTTCTTTTAGCAAAATCTCTGGCGGTACCACCAGAGTCGCCCACCAAATGTGACTGGTAATACTAAGGGAATTCTGACTGTCAAATACACCCAAAAGTGAGCCCAGCTACCACTTATTTAACCTGGACATACCAAGGGTTGACTATGTACGTGCCAGAGCTGAAGCTACAACCGTGACTGTATCGAAGCTGCAAAGCTTTTATCGTGACCTGGTACATCGAGAGGCCTTGAGCCGTAATATCCGAGTTAACCATCTATCATATGAGATATACTAAGATTAGCCCAAGCACTGCTAGCCAGCTGTCAAGTCTATTCGCACGAATTCTAGACGAGGAGTTATCCTGCTCATCCCCTGTATCTTCCTCTACTTCACTATAGTCGAACACTGGGTGCGCACCATTACAGTAGTAACTAGTTTTGAGATCCGATGGGATCTCTTTTTGCACGCTACATGTAAGACACCATATTCAAGATAGAGGAAACAGAAAGAAGAAAGGTGGGGTTGGGTTGATGAACATACGTAATATGCTATAGCCTTTCTTGTTTGAGGCTGCTCGCACATCGATGATGGACTCAAAAGGCGAAATGCTGGCTGAAATAGCAGTCTGAGATGCCATCGTCTGAAGCACCACTGCCACTGCTGATGGAAACTTGTTGCCCGTCGTGGTTTCAGTCCAGTTTTTGGCTGAGTATGGCGCTATAGACATTCGTCAGCATTCGCATGGGGTACCTGTAGATGTTGTTGAAGTTCAATGACATGACGTTACGCAATGAGGCCACCTGCCTCCCAAGGCAAGTTGAATAATGGACGGGACCTTGTCTGGCAATACATCGCTCTCTTTCTCACATTGGCAACCATTGTACTGAGCCAGCAGTGATGTAACATCTAAATCTCATCCACTCTGGAACTTCTTGTGGATTGGTATTGCAGAGAGGATAGTTACATTAATTCGAAGGTAGTACTGCTAACTTGGTCCGATATGTCGCGGAAAAGACGACGAGGGAGTAATTTATCAGATTAACCTTTTGAGCTTCATGCTGTCTGTTATCGGCAGCGCATATAGACAGTACTCGGTGCTGCACGGAACCAACTCGAAAGATTAAGCAACAAGTACCGAGGCTGAACTCAAGAAGCTTCCAATGTGCTCTACCTTTAATCTATGCAAAGTCTATCAGTTATGAGATGGGTAGTCAAAAGTAGGGCAATGGATGCAAAAGAAAAGCCCAAAAGAAAACAAAAGATGTATATAAAGGCCCGTCTACAACTGAATATTGCCGCAATCATCTCTATCAAGAAGGTAAGCCTATGTAAATGCGCCCCTCATCTAGGGCATCGTCAACTTCTTCGGAGGACATACCCCCGTGTGCAAAACCACCTTCAAGATGAGCTCGTAGATCAGTGCGGGATCCATAGCATTCTGCCTTTGACCGTTTGTGATCATATCCTTCCCTGCCCTCTTGGCATAGGGGACAAATATAGTACAAATCTATCGCAAATGCTTCCCATCTTTCTGTGACTGCTCGCGCACGTCGAATCCGAACAGTCTCTTTGACGATGTGATTGATCACGTCCTTCACATCATCTCTGTTGAGATACTCATCCGTGATCTGTTTGATCTTGTTAAGTGTGGTCTCGCCCGTTTTTGCTGGACGCCAATCGTCGAAGGGGATTTTGTACAGGTCTCCTGCAGCATTGAGTCTGTAAGCCTGGTCTAGTCCAATATTCATCACAAGCTGCCGCCATCCATCAGTTCCCATCTCCCCTTCTGCCGACGCAATAGCTACTTTGAAGAGCTCACGGAATCCCTTTGCACTGCTGACGGGGACCTCGTCGCCCCTGACCTTCTCATCATTGAGTCCAGTTCCAAGGCTCAAAAAAAGAGCAGGAACCTTGCCGTGCAGGTTGTAAATTTCTCGAAGGGCCAAAAGTGAAGGATTATTCGCCACCAGTCCTCCATCCAAAAACTTTGCACTGTTAATCTGGATCGAGTCAAAATAGCCTGGAGCGGCAGAGGTTGCAAGCGCAACTTGCCAAATTGCGGCTGAATCGCTTGGATAATCCTTGCCATAACTTCTCCATAAGTATGCCCCTGAAGTATCTCCCGTGATGCGATAAGAAATGGCCATGCTTGATAATTTAAGTCATATGCACAGGTAGATGAGGCTATGGATTCAGCTTACGTTCGAGTACGATCTTCTCTATAGTTGAAAGATTCATTATAGGGACCATGGAGACCATGGAGACCATAGAGATGCAGAGACGTGTAAGCGTTCACGACAGTTCTCTTGAAAGCCTCTCGGGCTTTGGTGGATGAATACTTGGCTCGCGGGTAAAATAGGGGTGCCCTTTCGTGGAACACTCTGGGTTGTCCAAAAGCCTTTTTGCTGAAGTATGTAAAATTATCAAGAGCCTGGTCCACCGACATACGAAGCCTTCCTAACATGATGCCATTCAGGCTTCGAATTGGATCAGCTTCTGTTACAACTTGAGGCGCCCGGTACCCACCCTCCAGTTGACGTTCCAGCCACATAGTCGAAGTAGTGGCAGGGGAGAAATTCATCAACCCGGTTTGAATCAAGTCTTTTTTCCGAAGGTACTTCGTTATTGTACCCCATCCAGGGATATGAGAAGCTTGATGAAACTGGGCCGTCAGGGTGGTTCATCTCAAGCTCCCGGATTCGGAGCATGATGCTCTTCAAGATCAAGAGACTAGAGATGGCGCGAACCCCCCCACCATCTAACAGAGAAAGTCAGTAACAAGCGCGGCTAAATCAAGAACTCTAGGCTCATACCAAACGACAAAATTAACCTTTCTGACCAGGGACCTTCATCATCGGAAATGTCAACATCTCCGCGAAGGGGAAGGCGAGGAACGGCATCAGTGGGATCCATGCCGACGTGTTCCCCGTGTTCTCCGTGCAATACATGCTTGTCTTTCCTCTGGACTTTGGCTGGTTCTGTCTTCTTGGTAGTTCGTCCTAAAAAGTCTTGCTGAATCTTCGTATACCACGTCCAAGAAGGAGTGTCGGTAAGAGGGCTTGGACCATCGAAGCTGAAGTTGACGGCACGTATAAGCTCTTCCGCCTTCCTGAAGTTGCTTATTTTCGTTTGAGGTATTACAGAGATATTGCAAGCCATTTCTTCAACGTATTCCATTTTAAGAACCCCCGGAACATGATTGAGCAGGGTGAGGCCCATCCAAAGTGGGCTGTTTGGTTCAAAAGCCTTCTGTGATTCCTCGTGCATCCTACGCTGCGACTTTGCCAGCCGAAGTGCGCTCATCATGCGAAATGTTGCTGATGCAGTGGGGCTATCAACGATATTTTGAAGTATTGGCACTGCCTCGCTGTATTTTGCCTGCCCTATGAACGAGTCTGCTAGTGCTAATCTGAGATAAAATCCGTCGTGGCGATTTGACAGACTTGGGTCTGGTCGCGAATCAAGTGTTTTTCTCACACAAGCTTCGGCAAGCTCCTCTTGGCGCAGAGTGTTATAGCAGTTTGCAAGCTCGGCTGTAACTATTCCAAGGTGCATAGATGCTGGTCCATACTGCGAGAGAATATCCGCTGTAGTCGCGTTCAGTAGTTTTACAGCTTCATCGTACTGTTTCTGCCGCGAGAACAGGAGTCCACATAATGCCCTTGTATCAATTGTAGCAAAAAATGGCCTTTCAATCGAAGCCAGGTGTGACTGGCTCCAGAAGCTGCTCGCTGCAAGGTATTCCATCGTAGATGGACTCGTTGGAGACAGCGGCCGCCAGCGGGATAGAGCCTCAGCAAGACCCTTGTTGGACTCAGCAAATATGGCTTCGTCCGACAATAGCATTGATAAAGTGTATCCGATCATGGCGTTGCTTCTTTCGTCTGTCTCTATGTGAGGCGACAAGAAGCTGAACTGTAAAGTATCGTGGCCACTGTATGTGATGGAGTTGAAGACTTCAACAATTCGCTTACAGTACATGACGGAATCGTGAGGGGTATCGTTCCGAATAATGCTGAATATTCGCCTTGGTAATGACAGCGGAATTGAAGGATGATCGATCCCAAGAACAACAGCAACCTGGTACAGGAATTCGAAGAAGGAAAGCAAATGAGATAATACCCTTCGATTTGGTTATTAGCAGAAAGTTTGATAACAGACTTGGTAAATGTGACAATGATGAACTTACTCCTCGGGGTTTCTAGGCACCAACCAGTTTTCGATATCTGGGTCTGTAAGAGATGAGAGCAACGGCAGAACGGAGTTCGTCGTGATGTCAATTAGCCTAGCGACTATTTCCTCTCCTATTATCTCGGTATTGATCGAAGGGAACGCATGTAGGACCATAGCGATGCGTTCTCGAGCCATGGCGCATTCATCCGCGACTGACATTTGTTGAGCAAGTTCAAAGTCAGACCCTCTTTGGTTTTTCACCTCGAAGTAGCTGACTTCATTTTCTAGTTTAAGCTCAACGCATTCAGTATACATTCCATTGTGAAAAAGAGGGCGGTTGGCATTATAGAAGCTGACAAGCCATTCAGGAACCCCTCCTTCTAGAGGGCCTTTCTGGACAATCTCGCCGGCTGATGACCAAGTCGTTTTTGGCTCGCATGCTCGAATTAGCAAGTCGCTAGGGACTCTTTCGCAATGGAAGGATTGAAGAAGACGACAGAACTTGGCTAAACTATCTTCACCAGGCTCCATATTGTATGAGGGCCTTCTATGGCGCGTTGCAGCAAGATTTGGCGACGAGGCCCGTTTCTCTGCGACAGAAAGGATAAAGAAGATGCATGAACCACACAATTTAAGCAGCTTGAGAGTGATACGAGTCCAACCAGACTTATGCGTGGTAGGGGAATGGCTTTTGAGGAAGCATGGAAGTGGGAGTTGGGAAGCACAGCCTACTTATGAGAAGCTGAAGGCAGCCTCGAACCTCAGCCGTCCCAAGTCACATGCTCAATCGTGTCTCTCCCCCGCCAATGAAATCCTACTCAGAATGAAAGAGTGGACGGACGCCGCTGTCTGCTCGGATGCCGATATTCGTGCCCTGTTCCCCTTATATTTATCTCGACTTATAGTCAAATATTTGCCAGACTCTAAGATTTAGAAGCAATAAATTAAGCACACATTATTCATATGCATCTTGCTATAACCCTAACGACTCCCTCAGTCACCGACCAGCCCTTCCCTGAAGTCTTCAAGCTCAGAAATGAATTCCGGATAGATGCTACGCAATCTTACTATATCCTCAAGGACCGCGATAGCATCCCTAAGTATGGGCCTAAGCGATTTAGGCACTCCTTCACCCTCATTTACCAACCTCCGAACCTTCCTATAGGCCATCTTGCAATCCTTAATCATCATGTATGTGGTAGTTTCATCAGGCATTGAGCTGTTATCCCGCTGCAGCTTCTCCTTTGTCTGCATGCAGATCGTGACGAACTCCTCTACCACAGTAGAGAGCAGTTCAATTGGATCAGCGAATGGATCTTCTTCCACCTCGTCCTGCTCCCCCAGGAACCCCTTCATCCACTGCATGATATCCTCGGGAAGCCCCAAGTCGTCCAGTGAGATCCCGAGTCCTTGGTAGACTTGAACGCAATGTAGCACATGTGGTTTGACTTGGGAGTTCCGATTGGCCCCTCTGCGCTCTAATCCGTGACACAGGCGCAAAACTTGGTTCATAAGACCGATTCTAGTACGTTCATCAACATGGAGCAGCATGTACTGAGACATGAGTGGATGAATATCGAGGGCTTTAGCAGGGCTGAAAGAGTCCCTCCAGACATAGAATGATACCCCGCGAAGCTTAGAGAGCCAGTTCGAGACAACAGCGTAGCCAGATTTGAGAATCGTGATATCAGGTAACTCTTCCTCACAGTCGCGCAGCCAACGTTTATCCATTTTCAGAACGTCATCCATGCAGTCACTGTCAGAACGCAGGTATGGAAGTACCTGGATCAGTTTGATCGCGCTGGACGGGCTATCTTGTTGCTCGAGTCGCTCAAGTGAGGTATTAAAAGCATCCCAGAGAGACCGGCCCTCAAAGCTGAACTCGAGGAATAGCTTGCGCTCTTCAGGATCATGGCTCTCGAAAAGGTCCAAAAATGCTGCACTGGGATTTTCGTAGGTCGACAGGTGATTCATTATGAATGGGATCGCATTTCTGGCTGCGAGAGGGTGGCCTTGGACTCTGTGGGCGATGGAATCGAGTTCCCTCCAAGGAAGCCTCTTTGAGGACAGACTGTTGAGTGTGTTTTGGAGAATTCCTATTGTATCCTCATTGCCCAAGGGAGAGAGTCTGAACTCTTGAAAGTCTCGATCGGTGGTTATCAAGTTAGAATCTCGAGTTGAAACTACAGCGTGTTGTGCCGGATATTTCAGAATGATTGGGATCTTGGAGTAACCAAATGCTTCAATATCATCAATGATGAACAGCGACTCCTTGTTGCACGCAGCGGCTAGCCACGTAGTGAATATCTGAATGCGCTCAGATATAGAAGTGTTTCTCCACCGTTCCTGATTCACCGCCGGATTATCGATCATGTCGAAGCCAATTCTAGTCGAAAGCTCAGCAAGGACACTATCGATTGTCGCTTTTTCGTGGGGTCCTAGGAAAAAGACATTCCTGTGGCCTCTCTGCGTAGCTGCAAACTGAAGAAGAAGCTCGGTTTTTCTATAACAGAGGTCAGTATTTAATAGAATCAAGGTGTCTGAGATTGTACCCTATTCCAGCAATACCTTTGATTACAGTCAGCTTTGGGCGTGTGAACTCGGTAGTTAGCGATGACTCCAATGCTTTTAACTCCTCTGAGCGTCCAAAGAAGGGGTTCGAAGACGTGAGCTGATGTTGAACCTCTTTTAATTGGTTTCCCTCCCACCAAAAGTCTCGATCGGGGGGATACGCATGAGCAAGGAAGCGTGGCTGGCCAAACATCTAATGATTTCATTAGGACTGAGCTATTGAATCTGGTTCATCGTGGGTTGATACACGGCGTTCTTGTCGGGGGTGCTGCTGTACACCACCAGTAGTCACTTCAGTGAATACTTCAGAGAGTCCCCTCATTATTATCGTAAAAGCTCCCAGCCTCGCGTCGAACTTGCAAATAGAACTGTGATCAGCACTCGCGATCATGGGTGCTTGGCTTTTGCCAAGGGAGGCTGACATTTGCGTGACAATCTCCAAAGCAGGTTAGAATGAGACATATCGCGGCAGAGAATGACAGATCTTACGTATTTATCTGTGCCATTCACACGCATTGTTGCACCTTCGGCAAAACATCGAAATGGAGGACATGGGCTCAGGTTGAGGAACGCTGAAGTATCCCAAACCGAGGCCGCGTTGAACGGTTTGAGAATGCGAACTGTCTCCGATTTGACTCCCCCAATCGCATGTGCGGTCGCTATAAGAAACTCGTTCCAGTCCGCTATGGTTGATCCTTTATGCGGTGTTGCAAGGAACAAGACGCCACACTGCGAGAGGGTGATAGCCTTGCAGTCGGGTGTAAGGTGCAGCTGAGCCATAGCCTGCGAAGTCTAGGTGAGTCACTAGAGAATTATCTATTCGTGTGGAGCATACCTTTCGGACAACCAGTCCTCCCAGGGAGTGAGACACCAATAATAAAGGACGTTCTTTTTCCTGAGGTAGACATAGTTAGGAATGTATTGGTCAAGGGTGGATTGCCACATCGTCTTTGGAGTTACCTTATCCTCAGTTCGCACTTCGTTCAGAGACAGAAGTAGACTCTCCGCCCAATTTCCCAACTCCATGACAGAGCTGCTATTCATCCAGTCCGAGTCATAACCAAAAGTCATAACTCGGCTCTTTTCAAAGCGAGGTAAGACTGGTAAGAAGTCTCTCAACCACATCCGACCATTTTCGGTTGTCCAAGCGTCAATAGCATTGCCACCCAACCCGTGGACTGCGCAAATACTAAGGGAGAGATGATTAGCATCCCAAAAAAAGTATTTCTGGATGGGAGGAAGCTTACTCGACCTTCGTATCGTCAATCTTAGGTGCTTGGTAGAGGATCGTGATTCCCTCGAAGTTGTCCTCAACAATCCAATGTTTCCAACGAGACTTGATATCCTTCCTATGCCGTTTCAAGGCTTCGTCCTTGGACTTTTCGTTGAGAAAAGAGATGGTGCCAACAAGTTGACCATTTTGGAGACAGTATGTGGTTTCTGTCCATGCCTTTTCGAACAGCAGTGAAGTCTCGTCCTGATCTTCGGGCAGCATTGCACTTCGTTTCGCTTCATCTTTTGATGTTGAGGGTGGTTCTGCATCATCCTCTGGCGTTGGTGGCGGTTCTACCTCATCTCTTGATGACGACAACGTTTGCTTGGATTTGGATTTGTCTTTAAAACGTTTGATGATTGCGGAGCGAAATCCAGGTCTCTTCTTTGGCGTAGTGCAAAGTTGTTTCACAAAGGCAAGGTATTCCTCTTCTGTCGTGCCTACCGGGATCTCATGGACTTTTACCGTTCGCTTGCTTTGCAAAGGCATTGGAATAGGCGTAGGGGTCAAGAACTAGTGTGTACGAAGTAGTATCCGGGTAATCGGATAGTGGACCAGATAGACTACTGGGATCGTTCTATCGGAACTTAGGAAGCGGAGTTGAAACCTTGCTGATGCGGGATTTAATTCTTAATTGCTGACTCTGGCGCTTAGGTCTGTTAGTCAGCTTTGCTTATTATCCTGCAAGTATGCACAGCCTGATTGGCAGTTTGGTGAATGTGCAATATCATGCAGGTCTAGTGGGATGGCGGGGGAGATATTTCGCTAGAGAAACAGTTCAGAGAGGAGCATGACCTAATGTTTTGTGAGGCTACTTTCTCCTTTGGCTAGAAGACCCTCCTAAAGGTACAGTATCTCACTATTAATAGGAGATCTGAACAATGACCCTGATAATCTGACCGGCCATACCCACTCAGCGGCTTTTAGCATTCATTGGGTTCCGGGTAAGCTGCAATGACGTGGTCACTAACGTAACAGTCAAATATGACAAATGTCATTCCAAATCCAAGTTTTCCTGTTTGTCTGTTTGATTGATTTCGCAATTTGTTTAATTGTATTTGATTTGTGGGCAGCGCTGCCGCCAAGTCCAGGACGGAAATCGAGATAGCCCGGCTCGGCAAACGGCGGGGAGGTGTTGAATCCTTTACACGATACAATATTATAGCTCTCAGATTTCACGTTACTAGTTCCATGTTGGATCAATTCCTCGGACTCGTGCAATAATGGTTGTCTTCGGTCCGATACTGAGGCCGATTCCCGAGCTCTCGGTCGTGTCAGTCCGTATCCGTACTTTCGGCATCGGGACTGAGTATCCACATTTTGGAGCTATACTCGGCGTTCGGACCAAGGTCGTGCCGGTGCTTCAAGAGTGGGGCTCTTTTCCGCAGTCCGGATGAACAAACGGAAGTGTGAATAGTGTCGTTCTCAGGTGTAAGACATACTATGGGTGCTACCTAGATCCAGTGGTATTAAAACCATCCATAAGCTGCCCGATAGTCGAAAATCTTGATAGAAAACCGGCATCGAGTTATTCACATTTCTATCGTCCTAACTTTCCTGCCTGTCTAAAATCGTTACTGCATAGTCCAAATCGACAAGGTTATTTTATAAAAGTCTACTAGGTCCCTTATTCCGCCCTCAGTCCCTGCTCAAGAGCAAGATGTCGACTCGCACGATTGTTATTATAGGTGCCACTGGAAAGCAAGGCGGCTCTGTTGCCCGCTCGCTGCTCAACGATAGCACGACTAGAAGCATATTTCGCATAAGAGCAGTTACGCGAAATCCTGCCAAGGACGAAGCACAGCAGCTCCACAAGTTGGGCGCAGAGCTCGTCACAGTAAGGGACACCCACCCAAACCATAGTGGGAGAGATTGACTAATCCTCATTTTGGATAGGCGGACCTGAATGATCGCGAATCTCTTCGAAGTGCATTCAAAGGCGCTTACGGTGTTTTCGCCGTCACGGACTTTTGGCAAGATCTCTCGATCGAAGCTGAAGTTCAACAAGGCAAGAACATCGCGGACATTTGTCAAGAAGTAAACGTAGAGCATCTTGTTTGGAGCAGTCTTCCAAATGTAACAAAGGGTAAGTAAGGTCGTTTGGCGCTCTGAAATTTCCATTAATAACTTGTGTTTATCAGTAACTAATGGCGTCCTCTCCTCGGTACACCACTTCGACAGCAAAGCTACTGTGGAGCAATATATCCGCGCTCTGGCTCTCCCAGCGACATTCTTTCTTCCAGGGTGTTACATGTCTAATTTTCCCGGCTCCAGCCTGCGGAAAATGCCAAATGGAGTATGGGGCTTCGCACTCCCAATACCGGATGACACCCGTATTCCTCTCTTTGCCGCCGAGCACGACACGGGAAAGTTCGTCAAGGACATATTCCTCAGCAGAGAAGCGACTCTAGGAAAGACCATCCTTGGTGCAACGGCTTATTCTACCCCAGCCGAGATGATACAGGCGTTCAAGAGCTCATTTCCTATCGCTGGCGAGCAACTTGGTTATACACAACTTTCGCATGAGGCCTTTAAAAGGATCTTGGGATCAACGGGTGCCTCTGAAACCTATCAGGAGGAAATGTTGCAAACCCTCCGTTTAATGTCTGAGTTCGGTTACTACAGTGGAGAATCTTTGGAACCTAGTATTTCGGTAAGTGTTGCCCTTTGTCTACCGCTATGCTGGCTCTAAACTAATCTTCACTAGATTGTTAAAGAGCCTTTAACTACTTGGCAGGAGTACATTCAGGATAGTCCAGGATTTATAGACCTAGACTAGCCATGGCGTCTATACCTTGATCTACAATTGATTGATTAATTGGTGTTTATCCTTCATCCTTCGAGGCTAAAGGTGGTTCTGCTTCATCCTTTGACGTTGACATCGGTTCGGCTTTATCTCCAGATATTGGAAGTGTTGGCTTAGATCTGGATTTTTCGTCCGGGAAACAATCCAAGTACATAGTTAGGAAGAATGACTGTGAGAATTATAAAACAAAGCTATTTCGTTTAACTATATATGTTCATTAAGTTATTGAGTAAATTCTATCCATCAACCTTCGACACCACAGGGGTCGAGGTCTTTTCGGTTGTCGAATACCCTCCCTCTCGAGCAACGCTCGCTTCATCTCCCACACTATCAGAGCTCTCTTCGTCAGACACTCTCGAGTCAATCATAGTCCCCTCATAACCATTCTTAACAAGCTGAGGATTCCTACGAGACCACCACAGCAAGCCAAGCTGCACAAAGACAGACCCGAAAGAGAAGGCTGTAGTAAGTGGAAATCCAATCGGATATCGTGGCGCATCTGCAACTCTAAACGCACGGAGGGGAATCGTTGCATGACCTATATAGACGATCATGACTGTAAGAGCAACGACAATAGCTCTTGCTTCGGGCTCCTTTCGCATGAGTTCTGCAAACCATGCCATTAGTGCCGGACCTCCAGCGTTGGCTGCATAAGTCATAAAGTAAAATGCCATCACGACTTTATGATCTGATGGCCAGGCGCAGAGCACGCTCAACATAACGCCAAAGAAGAAAGCACAGCCTGAGCTGATCTGCCATCTCCAGTGTTTCCAGTCGGATAAACCGTTGAGAATGAGATTGGTGCATATTTGCAGAGCATAGCCGCCCAATGGCAGGATGTTGACCTGATAGGTGCTGTACAGACGATTTCCAGCACTATCCTTGAGACTTTCGATATAGAGGACGAAGTAAGAGTTGGCTCGATGGGCCCAAGCGTCCAGGGCAAAAGCGACCAGGAAGAAGTAAGTAACGGGATGAACGATCAACTTGCCCAGTTTTTGCTTCAAGACAGATGCAGGGATCAGTTTGGATGTGTTGGCGCCAAAGCTTCCCATACGCTCGCGTGATAAATCCTTCTCATTCTCCGTCAACCACTTGGCACGCGTGTACGCTGGGGTATCAGGGATAATGAAGAAACCGACGATTCCTTGAGCGATAGTGATGACGCCTGAGACAATGAAGAGCCACTGCCATCCAGCAATTCCATGCACGCCGTTCAGGTTACGGTAGAGAGCGGCCTGTAGGGCACCGAGGAACATGGCTCCAGCGACGTCTGAAACGTTGAAGCAGGCGATTCGGAAGGCGAGCTCTTTGGGTGTGTACCAGTTGAGAATGAGGGAGACAACACTGGGCCAGAAGACGGCTGAGAATAGGCCGAGGAAGAATCGTAGGACGTAGATGGTGGTTGCGTTCTGGGCTTTGCAGGTGCTGAATTTCGTGTAAGTTGGAGGTCATTGATAAGGCTTGGGAAGTACTTACACGATAACGAAAAGCCCCCAGATGATCTCGCAAGTGGGAAGAAATAGAGACGGTCGGACCTGTCACATGATTAGCATCTATGATGGTGAAGTCGGTTGTTCAACTCACCCTTGTTTGAGCCAATTGTCCAGGAACAAGTCCAATAGCATATCCGATAGAAAAGTAAGTATTGAAAAACACCAACTCATTGCCGTAAAGACTTAATGATTCTCGCATTCCAGATACATATGCTTGCGTTGTTGCGGATTGGTCCATTTCCTTCATGATACCAGCGATAAATGTCCATGTGAGAAGAAGACAATCAAGCTTGAGAATCAAGACATGTCTGGGATTTCGAAAGTATGGAAATATTTTCGAAATGTGCTTGAAGATGCCTGTTTGAGGAGGATGCGATGTTACAGCCTCGGCTGTCGTATCTGTAGTGACAGTCGCCATTATCACGTTTGTATCTCCAAACGCTGTATATATCGACAACTGAAAGGTTGATGAGACATCTGATATAAAATGCGACAAAGATGGATCAGGGTTATATACATCATGACCCTGTAGTACGGTTCATCCAGGCTCAGGGCCAGGTTCTGCAGACGTGAACCTCCAGATAGGAATTTAGCGGGTCTTTTACCCACTGGCGAACATATGCAGTCCTCGCGTCATTTGCCGCTGGAAGAACGACATTGGCGATTATCACCCAAACAGGTAGTATATGTCGGCCAAGACCCGAAGCTAAATGACGCTTGTAGGTTAAGCTTATATCGCCATCGCGATAATTATTTATCTGATTCTGTACTTTGCGGTCGTCGGGTCCAGTGCGACCTTTTGTATACTTTTCTTCTTCTTTTGAGATGTGTAATTGCTGGGGTGGAGCGGAGTGATCGCGAAGTATCACCCTGACATGGAAATCTTCTGTATCAGGTAATTCTGCCGTATCGGCTCATTAACCTCTAACATGTGGGTGCACATTGTGTAAGCGAACAATACACATCTGCCAAGGAGAAGCATATCTCATATCTCTTCATCTACCTTAAGAATATGTAGCTTGCATGAATAGAGCCTATATAAATAGAGGTGATAGTTGAAAGAGCTACTTGATCAGAAGCGATAACATGTATTGTGTACTACTAGGTGGTTTGCGCATCTTCGGCTGTTGTACCTACTACTACGCATTGAATTCCATTTTCACGAGTCGTACCCGGGTGGGAGGGTCTAGGCCATTTGTTCCTTGTAATATAATGGTTTTACAAAAAACGAAAACAAAACTAAATTAAATTAAATAATGGTTTTACGATCAAAAGGAACCATCTACCAACTCCAGTGTTTCTGCGTCGTGTAAGAATCCTATTGGAAGAAATATTAGTGACATTTTCAGCTGTAATGCATGTATACTTTTCTTCACACTTTTTGTATGCCTAAAGTGAAGCTCTTGGTACCTAAAGCCTTTTTCCTATCTAAGCAGGGTTCCGTTCCAGCCATAACTTCCCCATTATCAGTCGCATCATTCGCTGCGGCCGAATTGTCTTGAGCATTCCAAACATATTTAACAAGCCCTTATTTATTCTACGACGCTTGCACACTAATTCAACTTCGTTTTCGAAAGCAACAAAAGAAAATGGACGCTGTTCCTCGTGCCAAAGACTTTTTTAGTATCGAGTGGCAGGAACCCTCCCCACCGTGCAATGGTGGTCTTTGCAATTTCACTGAGCCGCCTTACGGCTTGAGGTATGTGAACTTGGGGAAGGAGGTACCTCTCGAGGACGTCAAGAGAGCTGGGGAACTCGGATGCCAGAAGTGCGAGATTCTTTATCATTGTCGCCTCAAAGTGACGGGGGGTTCCTTGAGAGTTGAATGCTTTCTGGGTTCTTCAGGCCTTCTCGAAGGGGCAGACTACGAATTCCTGGTTCAGATATTCTTTCAACTTGGTACCCCGCCACCACCTTGGAGTTATATCAAGCCGGGAAGAATATCCGAAGTGCCTAGACGGAAAGCATATTCATCAATCCTGGTCACGTGGATGGAAGAATGCACCTCAAGTCACCCCGAATGCAAGGCGGCTGCTATTAGGTTGCCAACTCGCGTCCTCGATGTAGACGGTAGTGATGGGAACCATATCTCCCTACACATCTCTTCAGGAGAGCTCGGCCAATATACAGCCCTGAGTCATTGTTGGGGCCAGGGTCACCTAAGACCGCTGACAACAACTAGAGACAATATCAAAGACCGGCGCAAAGGGATTGAGTTTACTGATCTGCCGAAAACGTTCCAAGATGCAGTGTCCGTAACTCGAAGTCTAGGAATTCGTTATCTTTGGATCGATTCCCTCTGCATTTTGCAGGGTGATACACCTGATTGGGAGGTTGAATCTGGTCGAATGGCAGATATATACGGCAATGCACACCTTGTGATAGCGGCATCGCAAGCTAAGGATTCAACCCAAGGATTTATAGACCAGGCTGACGACTTGCAAAAATGTCCACACCTCGCTCCTAGCGGCTCAACCCAGATTGGGGAGATAAAAAGCCCTAATAACTCAGTATCAAAAGTTTACCTGCGGAACCTGCCGACAAGCAAGCGTCACTGCGACATTCGAAACGGGAGGCGAATGAAAGAAGAGCCATTGAATAATCGAGCGTGGGCATTCCAGGAATACATCCTAGCCCGAAGAATTGTGCACTTCACCGACCAGGAACTTCTATGGGAATGCTTGGAATGCCTGAAATGCGAGTGCATGGAGGCTGACAATCCAGTACTTCCTGAAGAAGCCCTAGGTATATTCAGAAAACGACAGTTTGTACGTTGCCAAAATCAGCGTTTGGAATGCAGTGACGGTTCTCTTTGGTTGGGTTTACTTGAGCAATATTCGACATTGGCCCTCACAAAAGAGTCAGATCGACTACCCGCCTTGTCAGGACTGGCCAAGAAGTGGCAAGCCAGGGGGACTAATCAGTACCTGGCAGGGCTATGGAAAGACTACATCATTGAGTCACTGGCCTGGATGCCCAAGTCAGATAGACAGACTCGGCGCTCGAGTTCGTATAAAGCACCATCTTGGTCTCCATTCTCCTTAGAATTTCCAGATGATGAAAAAGAAGGCGACCTCAAGCCGCAACCTCTTGGATTCGAATATTTTCGTCCGGTGCATCGACGAGATGCTGAAGTTCTTGATGCATCCTGCACTCCAGCTGGTAAAGATGAAACTGGCTCGGTCAAAGCGGGGTTTATCATCCTTCGTTGTCAAACTGTGCATGTTCATTCATCTGAGATTTATTATATGCACGACCTGAGTTTCTTTGAGGTCGGACCACACGCTGCGCGTATCCATGTCAATTGGGATAGGATGCAATTGCCAAACAAGGATGATGACATGGCATGCGTTCTCCTTGGTTCTTATGATTTCCTCGGAAAATCTATGGCTCTTATGCTCATGCTTTCAAAATCAGGGGCTGGAGAAAACATCTATGAGCGAGTCGGTGTTGCCATAGGCCCCAAGCGGTCAGATGATAGTACATTTCAGTATTTCAAGACTGAGGTAGTCAGGATTGAATAGTGCTTGTACATAATCAAGAGTGTAGATACATGAGACCACCACCTTGAAGCACTCATCCCTCTAAAGTTTAGAATTGTGAAACCTCTCAAGCTGAATAGAGTGATAATTAGGGTCAACTTATAGGCTGAATCAAATATTCTAAATAACACTGACTCCTATTTTCGGTAAGTTTGATAAAAGAATGATTTCATCTTCCAGGCGTCATACGTTACTAACTCATCAGTAGCAATTTCCGAGACCATACGTGCCTGAAAAATGTGAGCAGAGATCCAAATGGAAGCATCTATGGATCCACGAGAGGCTGAGGCAGCCTTCTCACCGCCTCGGGCAACTTGATAGAATGGCAATCAGAGTTGCTCGAATACCCCCACTTAGAATCAGGAGTTGTAAATGCTAGATCGAAAGTTGTGCACAAGTTACGAATTGAAGGGTGATGAGCCACCCTCAGGTACCAGATTAAAGCTCAAGAAACCAGACTGGAAGCCCAGCAAAAACATTGTTTTAGGATAGATATAGATTAGAACTAGCTAGGCAATTACATATATGGGCATCGGATATTACATATACAGGCCTATTTATGTCGAGTAGGTATGTAATCGTACATCGTTCCAACAAACAGGCTGTGTACACGTCAAAACTGCTGTCTGTAATCACGACTCAGCCAGTGCTACTCTATACACCAAAACTTCCGTTTAACTCAAAAAACAGTGGTATCCTGCTCAACTTGTAGACATATATGAACAAATAAACCTTCTATATAGAACCTGTAGGGGCAAATTTAAAGCTTTCGATTATTATTATGGGAGCGAGATGAAGCTGGGTGGCTTAGCGTCGTGAGAGAAGGCTAAACCGCCACACAGATTAACTGCTACTATCTGATTGTTGTGCTGCCATCCAGACAATACTGCATCTTCCTTCATGATTCATTTCAGGCATCATATAATTGAAGATCTTTACCCCGCACTGATTGTGCAACAAGTCACATCATGGATCGTCCAAAATAAGTCGAGAAGCTGCTCACTACAAAGCCAATTCCCCCTCAGCAGACAGTCACCCGATTGGATGGCTAAATACAACTGCCTCTATTCAACCCAGCCGGCAATCATCAACATTACATCTGTCCACATGGTGCGGAACATAAGTAGGCACAACAGCCGAAGTCAATTGCCAGCTCGAAAAGGTCAAGCTTGCACGAAACCTCTCCAACAAGTCAGAACGCAGCCAGCATGTCGTCCAACCCCATCATCCCTGGATTCTCTCCCGATCCGTCCATCGTCAAGGTTGGCGAGTGGTACTATCTGGTGAATTCCACATTTCACATGTTTCCTGGTATTCCCGTCTATGCGTCGAAGGATCTCTTATCATGGAAGCAAATCGGTAAGCCACTTGATCTTCCTTGAGAACATTACTGACGACGAGATAGGAAATGTTATCAATAGACCTGGGAAGATCAATCTCAAGCAGTCAGACACTGAAGTCAACCGCATGCCAGACCTTGGAGAAGTCATGCTCGCAACGGGTGGTCTCTATGCTCCAACGATTCGCTACCGCGATGGCACTTTCTATGTTGTCTGCACAAATGTTACAAGAGCAACAGAAGATACCCGATACCCGTTGAAGAACTTCATTGCATCTACCAAAGACATCTGGTCGGGCCAATGGAACGATTTGGTCTGGTATGATTTCGATGGAATCGATCCTAGCATCTTGTTTGACGATGACGGCAAGACGTACATCCAAGGATCCAAGTCGCCTGGTCCTTATACCAGAATCGCCCAATTCGAGATTGATATCGAGACGGGTGCCAGACTGTCTGAAGAGAAGATACTGTGGGAGGGTACTGGCGGCGTTTACCCCGAAGGACCGCACATTTACAAGCGCAATGGTTGGTATTGCCTCATGATTTCTGAGGGAGGTACCCACGAAGACCACATGATTACCATGGCTCGATCCCGAAATGTCTGGGGTCCCTACGAGCCATGCCCTGATAATCCCATCTTGATCCCGGCGAGCAAGGACATGTACGTTCGCCACACAGGTCACTGTGATGCGTTCGAGGATGAGAATGGTCAGTGGTGGGGAGTTCTTCTTGGAGTGCGCAGAGATAAGGATGGAAGATACAACATGGGTCGAGAGTCGCATCTCACAACTGCCAAATGGACCGATGATTGGCTCCGTCTGGATTCGGTTGAGGCTGTCATTGATACATCCCGGTTAGCGAGCGCAAATGCAGTCCAGGGTTTGACAGCTGTGGAGGGAGTGGATTACCTCTACATCCGAGACCCAATTTTGGAGAACTACAAGATTGACAACGGCAGCAAGACAATTAGTCTGACTGCATGCTCAGTTGATCTATCGCACCCACAGGAATCTCCTACATTCGTGGGAAAGAGACAGCGCCTGCACTCCGGCCAAAGCAGCGCCACCTTCAAAATCAACCCCTCGGCCTCAGCAAATCTGAAGACCGGCCTTACCGTCTACAAAGACGAACACCGCTACATGCGGGTCTATCACGACGCGGCTGAAAAGGCGGTAGTATACGAAATGACCAACACAGCCAAAGATATCACAAAGACGGAACGGCGCGCACTCGACAAGCATGTTGACAGCTTGCGGTTCCGCTTTGACTACACTGAGCAGGAATATCGGGTATCGTATGCAATGGGGCAAGATTGGGAATGCATTGCAACGCTGGACACGATCGATATGACAGGGCCTGACTTTGTTGGCCCTGTTATCGGCGTGTTTGCCCTGGCGCAGGAGGCTGTAACGGTTGAAGTGAGTGATCTTCAGGTAGAGTAGATACAAGGCCAAGTCAATTGAGATAAAGATTCAGGCTTATCAGTGATTTTCGGTTCGACTAAATTCCGAAGTGTATATCCTATTGGTGCGCAAATCTGTCCGTCCATTTTGCCTATCGTGAACTGATTCATGCTTAGACCAACACATGACTCTGTTGGTCCTTCATTAAGCTTTCAGCCTGTGATTTACCCATCCAATTAACTCCATAGGCTAATTAACCATGATTAATCTTTACGCCCGTGTGTCATTTGTCATATTAGCCGGTTTTGTTCTATTGGTCACGCTCGTAACCCCATGGGGATGATTTTCGCATTGTCGCTCGGATAAAGACATTGCGGGGAAATAGACTCCAGTTTGGGGTAAGCCGAGTCACCAAGGTACCTCTGTTGGTCTGCTATCTTGACTCACTAGGTCAGGCACTTGACCCATGGGGGGTAGACGCTTGACTCGGTTGGCCTGTATGTGTTGGTGATATAAAGATACGATCCTCGCCTAGTGTTGATCATGTCTCCAATTCCTCACTCAATGGTTACTGATACGATCAATCAGCCAACATGGGTCTTCTCTCTCCTCCCAAGCGGACCCAAAAGGTCATCCCTGATAAGCCAGCTAAAGGGCACTTTTTCTTTGCTGGCAAGGAGTTTGCCCGTGTGCCATGGTGGAAGAGGTCTAACATGCGCATTCTGTACTTTTACATTGTTATACTCATTCTTACAAACACTGCTAATGGCTTCGATGGTGCGTCATGCAACATGTTACATTGCTGGTTCACTTAGATAGTTTGCTAACATGGTCTAGGATCTATGATGAATGGTCTTCAGACCCTCTCCTACTGGCAAGAGTATTTCAACCATCCTCGAGGATCTATTCTCGGTCTATTCAACGCGTCTATGAGTCTTGGCTCACTCATTGGTCTTTTTGTGGTGCCGTACCTAGTCGATTGGGCTGGCCGAAAGGCTGGTGTCCAGATTGGTTGTCTTCTGATGTTGCTCGCCGTGGGTCTGCAATCTGGAGCTCAGAACTTTGGCATGTTTGTTGCAGCGCGTATTATTCTGGGTTTCGGTGATTGTATCGTCCTTGGCTCTGCGCCTCTTCTCATCGCCGAGATTGCCCATCCCCAAGATCGTGCTATTCTCGTGACACTAAGTGGTGCTTCCTATCACTCCGGTGCTTTCATTTCTAGTTGGGTCACATATGGCACCCTCCAGATCAAGGTATGGACCTACTGCCAACTGCGTTGACCGCTGTACTAATTGGTTTCTCAGAGTGACTGGTCTTGGAGACTTCCCAGTCTTCTTCAGTCCATCTGCAGTGTTGTCATCCTTGTCGGAATCTTCTGGATGCCCGAGAGTCCCCGTTGGCTCCTCAGCAAAGATAAGCACGATGAAGCCTTTAAAGTCCTCACTCACTACCACGGCGAGGACGACCCTGAGGATGAATTCGTCCAGCTTGAGTTTAGCGAAATCAAGGCTGCTATCGCCCTCGACAAGGAGATTGGACAGACAGGATGGGCAGACTTCCTCAAGACCCCCAGAAACCGCAAGAGAATTGGTCTCATTACTGCTCTCGGCTTCTTCAGTCAGTGGAGTGGTAACGGATTGATTTCTTACTACCTAAAGGGAATCATGGATGCTGTTGGTATCACCAAGGCTGAGACCCAGTTGGGTATCAATGCGGGTATGAAGACACAGGGTCTCATTATCAACACACTATTTGCTTTCTTCATCGACATATTCGGTCGTCGCCCTATTTATCTGACTTCGACTATCGGAACCTGTCTCATCTTCACCATGTGGACAATTGTCTCGGCACGATACGAAATTGATCCTAACAAGGCCCTGGGTTATGCTTTTGTAGCATTGACCTTCATCTATGGCCTGTTCTACGACATCAAGTGAGTACTTTTCTCTTCTTCTAACTCACCTGGAAGCTAACAACGTTCAAGGTCTGGCCTCATGGCCAACTACACCACCGAGATTCTCCCCTACGGTCTTCGAGCCAAGGGTTTCACATGGCTCAACTTCTGCGTCACCGCCGCACTCTTCTTCAACCAGTACATCAACGGTATTGCACTTGATGCCTTGGGCTGGAAGTACTACACCATCTACTGTGTGTTCCTCGGTTTTGAGGTGTACATCATTTACTTCTTCCTCATCGAGACTCGCTACACGCCTATGGAAGAAATCGCAAAGTACTTCGATGGCGATGCTGTTGATGTTGGAGAGGTTGCCAGGGCTGATATGAAGGAGAGGAGCGTTGGTTTGGCCGAGGTGGATTCTAAGGGGCCTCGTGCCACTGAGGTTGAGAGACAGTAATGGATGACCCGCTGAACACGGGAAACTTATTGCTAAGGGGAAGTTCAGGGAAAGGGAGAGGGACAACTATTTTACCACTACCTATTTGACAACATCTCCTTGATTGAATCATCCCCTCTTAGATCAGCCCACATCCACGGTGTCCGTCCCTGAAGATCTTCAGAGTCCACACCGACTTTCTCGCTTGCGTTCCGCTTGCTAAAAGCAATCTTATTACCTCCTTGTGCCCATACCTGGCTGCCACACAAAGTGGTGTTTGTCCATATTCAGTATCCTTAGACTCCCGATCAATGCCTTGCTCTTTGAGAAGAATATCTACTACTGTTTCGTGTCCCTGTTCTGCAGCACACCACAAGGGCGTTCGACCGTACTTTGCGTCCCGAGAGTTCAGCTCGGCGCCTCCTGTCTCAAGCAATTCTCTCACTAACATATGATTGCCTTCCGCTGCGGCCTGCCACAAACTTGGCACATTGCGTTTCCTCGCCGGCTGTTTTCTTTTGATGTTACCTGTAGGCTGAACGACGGCATTATTCTGAGCGTGCGTACGAAGTAATTCTGCAATGGATTGGTGTCCGAACTCGTAGGCAATCGAAAGAGGCGTTCTGCCATGGTTTCTATCCTTGAGATTGAGTTTGACTTGACCATTTTCGAGGAGTTGCTTCGTATTGGCCCATCTGATGTACAAGGGGGTGACTATGCTTCGATTATTTTTGGCAGTGGAGTTCCGTATGTTATTAGGAGGACAGAGCAGACATTTTCTTTTGTTGGCGAGATGTATCTAGATGGATTTATGGATGGCCAGGGGCTTCAAGTATGTGAGGATAGAGTTCTGCAAGAGCAAGTGTTAACACTTGTTTAAGCATATACCAAATTAAGTTTCGAGACTGCTAATTAGTATGTACCAACTTCATTAGCTTTGTAATATATATAGGCCTTAATATTCACTATTTATATTTAAGAATCAGACTAAAAATATTAACTCCATACAGTGCTTCTGTTCAAACGAAGACCAAGGAAAAAGATTCCAAGGTAGGGATAGATAGTCATCATATGAATTAGGCCGTGAAGAATGTCGTCGGAGGCAGATCGCTTATTAGATACGGTTCATGATTGGGACTGACATATACCTCTTGGGTCTATATCATCAGAATATATTATACAAGAAATTTTGCATGAACCATAAGGCCAGCTTGAGAGAGTATCAACACACACAGGAAGAAAATCAAACGAAGCGTCAAGCCCCGGTTCCACCAGACCGTCTCTACATCTACTTCACCGCTTAGAAGTTGGAAGTACCCTTGGTGACAACACCGGACTTGAGGGCAACGTTCTTGACGATGACCTGCTTGTTGTTGACGCTGGTGACGCGAACGTAGGCAGAGTCGTTGGGCAGAGTTCCCTTGAGGATCCACATGTTGTTGTCGTGGAGAGAAGTCTGCTTCCAGGTCTTGCCGCTGTCGCTGCTGACCTCGACGGCCTTGACGCGGTGGGTGACGCTCTCGATGGTAGCGGCGAACCAGTACTTGGAGGCACCACCGTGCATGTGGACCTGGAGAGGGGTGTTCTTGGGGAAAGGGCAGGTAATCCACTTCCACTTGATGCCATCGACACCACCGCCTGACATGCCGTTGGTCAGCTTGGACCAGGTAGCAGGGGTCATGTCGAGATGGTTCTTGTCGCCCCCGGTCTTGTTGGTAACCTGATACGAGTTAGATGATCCAATATCACTGAGCTTAGCTATGCTCACCATGATCTTGAGTGTCTTCTTCTTGTAAGACACCTGAATACAGCCACCGCAGTTGGCACCATTGTTCCAGATATCCTCAGAGACACAAGTGGTTCCGTCAATGCCAGCAGGCAGCTTGTAGTCGACGAAGCTGCAGGCGCCCTTCTGCCAGCAGTCGGCCTCGGTGCAGCCGTCGCTGTCGCCGTAGCGGGTTCCGAGGCCAGTGAAAGTTGGGTTCCTGGAGGTAGCGGCGGCGTTGGCAACCGTCGAGGCTGCGGCCAGCAGGGTGACGAAGTAAGTAGAAATGCTACCGATCATGATGAAGTATTGTTGCTTATTGTTAGAAATGAATGGATTGTTAAATGTTTGTTAAATGAGCGAATGAATGAAGAAATAGAAGCTTGAAATGAATGTGTTGACGAGAGTGGAGGTATTTGCTGGATAGAGGTAGATGTAATCTTATATACCAATCGCCCACCACGGTTACTTGCTGACCGAGTCTTTACTAACTTCGTCTCCCCTCAATTTACCCCTGCAGTTTCAACAGCCGTGACATGGCACTTCACCAAGATTGGGCCTGGACTGTTAATCTGTGGCCGCCAATACATGCTCGTAAGAGGGAAAATTGACTCTCTCCCTATGCAGATGCCGGGTGGTTTCATTGACCGATCCGTTTAATATCAGATCGTGTTATTGATGCCGGTTTACCGGGCTAGAGTTGGCGCTACCAGTTTCAGAACTGACAGGTTGCACCCTTGTCGGGCCCGGCTTGGCGGGATGCCAATAACACTAAACGAGCCTAAACGAGCCTACCTTTGTTGCCCGAGATGCCCGGCTTCAATTCCGTACAACACCGAAAACCTTGCTGCCCTATGGCTACGCTGCGATTGAAACTGCGGATTCGCCGTTAAAGTTGGACCCGGCAAACAAAAGACTTGGCAATCGGTGCATGGATGGAGTTCGTTTTAGGAACTTGAAGTTGATATTTGATGGTATACAACTTAACGATCCTCGGCGCAACAAAAACAATAAAAAGGGGGCGAAGCAGTATTTAATTACGAATTTAAGTCTACTTGATAACTACACAGGAAACATGTCTTTAGTTCAAGGCCCAAAAACAAGCTTCCAACAACAGGGCATCTGCGGGCCTAGCGTTTGGCAGATTCATAAAAGATGAATAATAGCAATATGGGGGAAAAGGACATGTCAAAGTTAAAGACTAATGATGGAAATCGAGCTGGAAACTAGTATTCAGCTTACGACGCCTAAGATGAAACCGTCCAGGGTTTTCACGAAGGCTTCTAACTCAGCCCACTTGTGCACAAGTAAGTTGCGGTATTGGGGCTGGCTAATATACCCTAAACCAATATATCATCAAATCAAGGTTCCTCTCCCTGCTATAAACATGTCATCCAGACGAGAACACTAGAGGTCATATCAAGAACCAGATTTAATTTATATAGAGTTTTTTGAGCATAGCTAACCTATTAAACAAAGGGCATGAGTCTATGTGGATACATAACTGTGGGGAGCATTCTCGGTATCTGATATAATTCGTCCGTGTCTGAAGGAGGGCAACTATCGGCGAAAGGATGAGAGCCAAGTGGGGTTGTCCAAACGCTGACAGGACGACATAAGCATTTTCTAGATTTGTAATTGTTGGCATACTTTGATCCCATAACAGAATCTCAAGGCAAACTCGATTTTAGTATGACTAACTGCAGTATGGAAGACCTACTCAGTCGCAAAGCCAAAAAATCCTGCGGGACTTGCAGAGGTATGTCACAGATAATTCCATGATTCGTCATATTATCAAGTGCTGACAAGCTAGATCGCCGGATCCGATGCGACCGCAGAGTTCCGACATGTAGCAATTGTGCAGCAGCAGGACGACGTTGTCAAGGCTATGGTCTCCGACTATCTTGGCCCAAAGATGGCGACGGAAAAAGAGCCCTCTCAATACCTTGCCCTTGGCCGCAGGATAAGCCTAATGAATCACAACTTGATCGAACGCAATTTGTTAATATGCCACAATGGCATGTTGCTTCTTGGTATAATGCCTTGGGCAACGTTCGTGTGCCAGCCCGTATGGCTTTTTCATCGCCTCAATTGCTGTCATCGTCGATGAAAAACCAGATACCCAAATCCATATCACTTGCGCTAGTGGACAGAGACGACACCAACCTTCTTCATTATTGTATGTCACCTGAAGATTCCGCGCTGCGTATCTGACTGAAGTATTAGATTTGCAGAACTCACGTTATTTCTTCCTTAACCCACTTGGATCTTTGGCACAATTACTTTTACAAATCGGATTGAAAGATGCATCACCATCTTCATCTGCAGTCCTAAATGCAGTCCTTGCGATTTCCGCCTTGCATGTCTCAGGAGAAGCAAGGGCAATCGCATTCAAAACCAAGGCGATCACCATGACCAGAGCATCCTTGAGTTTGGGTAACTCGGACTCTGTCATCGTGAGTAATATTGCTGCGAGTATGCTTTTGTATCTGTATGAGGTGAGTAGCCCTCTAGACGCCATTTACAACCACTACTAAGCCTGCAGACACTCCAGATGTCGTCCCCCTTAGCATGGGCTGTATACATCAGCGGTGTCAAGCGGATTATTCAGTCTTCCTCACCGCTACGTGATTTGTCTAAAAGTTACGGGGTTATATTTGACTGGATCATTTATCATGAAACTATTATCGAGTTCAGTCGACTTTACTGGACAAGTGAGACAGACATACCTATATGTCGCCAAAGGGCATCAATTTTGCTTAGAAGACGCCACAAGGAATATGTAGGTAAATCTCAAGCATATATGCTTCTTCTACTAAGACGTTTCTTTTAAGGAGGCCGATATTACAGGTTGTGAACCAGACATCCTAGAGACAATTTGGAATGTCTTCAAAGTAGTCCAGTCCAAGGAAGCATTGACTCCCTCAAGGCAAAAAGATCTCCTAGAACTGGAAGGTCATCTTCGGGCTAAAATAGTGCAACCACTAGAGTCACAGTCAGCACCAGGAACTATACATTGGATGCAAGCTGTCACGACACTACACTGTCTCGCAGCACTACTGTGGATCAACCGTTCTGCTATGGGATATCGTGGATCAGAAGCTTCGCATCAAGCTTTGGTGACAAAAGGGGTGAATATTCTTGTGCAGATGGAAATGTGCGATTTACCTTGGCCTTTATTTATTATTGCTGGTGAAGCGCGGACAGATGAGCAAAGGGCTATTATACTAAGCGTCATTCATCGGACGCGAGAAAAGTCGAAAGCAGGACATATGGCCCTCGTCGAAGGGCTGATAGAGATGGTATGGAACTACGATGATCTTGATTCGGATGGTCTATTGAATTATGATACCAAGTTACGGAGCATCATACAGACATGTCCTTGGATGCCGCCATTTATATAGACAATGATGGAAAATACCTCTCTCTCTCATCCATCCTTTACTCAATAAACAAACAAGTCTGAGGGATGGTCTGTCGATCTACTTGACCTCTTTTGAATCTTGCATTCCTATCAAGATTGCAGGGTTTATTTAAAGATCCACTTTCGCGAATTCCTGCTCACGAAAGTACACGGGCCAATCATGTTTCTTTTACGTAGGCTATCACTTGTGCTTTGTAATTCAGAAGAACAGTAACCCTTGCTTTAATTCAAAAGATTCAGGAAGGAAAGAAACAAAGAGTTTTATAGGCGAGTCTAAGTCTTGGGCTCGTGTTCGTACTGATTACATATATAGTCCTGCTTGACCTACTCTCTCCAAGAACTTTGATCCAGCAATCTTTACTTCTCATCGACGCTTCACCTTCAGTCTATTTCTCTCTGGGATATCCAGACTCTCTCATCTTCTTGCTGCAATATATTTACATACGTTGTATTACTCGGCCACTATGCCTCAATCAATGGATCCCAATGTTGCCGCCATCATGCCCGCCAAGCAGGCCGCCTTTGCCCTTCATGAACGCCCTATCCCCACCCCTGGTGAAGGCGAGCTGCTTGTACGCAATGCAGTCGTCGCTGCAAACCCCTCAGACTGGAAAGTTCAAGCCTGGGGCCTTATTATCGACGATTTTCCCGCAGTTATCGGTAGTGAGCTTGCAGGTGTCGTTGTATCAGTCGGTCCTGGCGTAACACGTTTCAAGCCTGGAGACCGCGTCATGGGGGCGGCACTCGGCGTCCTCCATGCAAATAGCGACAAGGCAGCGTTCCAGTCATACACACTTCTTGATGAGATCTCGACAGGTCACCTGCCTGATAACCTGACATTTGAAGAAGGTGCTGTTCTTCCCATCGGTATGCTTACAGCCTCAATTGCTCTGTTCGCAAGTCTTGAACTCCCAATGCGAGAAAAGACAAGCGATGAACAAGGTGCTATTGTGGTTTGGAGCGGAGCTTCGGCGGTCGGTGTTTCGGCAATTCAGATTGCACATGCGTTGGGATGGCCTGTATATGCTACAGCAAGTCCAAAGCATCACGAGTGGCTCAAAGCTCTAGGTGCTACGGATGCATGGGACTACCGTGACCCGCAGGTTGCACAGAAGATAAACTATCATCTCAAAGGTGCGGGCCTGAAGATTCGTGGTGTTGTCGACGCCAGATCTGAGGGCAGCTCTTTCGATTCAGTCGTGGGGATACTCAACACCGCTGGTTCTGTGGTGGGTACTAAGATCAGCGTCCTACAGCCATGGCCTGAAGAGAAGATTGTACCTGAAGGAATTACAACCCACCATACCGATTGTTCTAACTTCACCACGGAATATCCAGATATTGCACGTTGGCTTTTCAGGGACTGGCTACAGGATGCACTTGAGGATGGGAAGGTCAAACCAGCGCCGAAGCCCCATGTCATCGAGGGGGGGTTGGGAGCGGCACAGAAAATGCTCGACACACTCAAAGTTGGAGCGAGTGGTGAAAAGTTTCTGTTGAGTGTTTGAGCAACAATCCTAATGCTCATACGCACTTTGTAACTAGTTTTGTGAATAAGCTCATAAAGATCCAATTTCTTAATAACGAGGACCTTCGTTTTTGTGTACTTGACCTCCACGTTCCAGCAACACCTCAGGTTCAACAGCAAAACCAGTCAGAACACCCATGATTATGTCCTGGATGCCCCGAACTATGGGCTTCGATCCATAATCCTGTAGACAATGCACCAACTCTTGTTGATGCGAGTTCGTCTCTTGTTAAGCTTACTTCCATGCACAGACAGCAACAAGGCGGAATATACCTGAGATTTGACAGCTACCAGTCAGCCTTATATGCACATCATTACTTAAGAACAATGCAGAGGATGCAAAAAACACGTCGATCTATCTTCTTCGGTAGTTGCTAACCTTGCCAGAAATGCCTAATATCAACGCCTTCAGGTTATGCATATCTCGAACACTAGATAATTCTGCGCTTATTTTTCAAGCAGAGCAAGATTTATGAAGGTTTTGAGTAATTTGATAGGGATCACGAGCTAGGTGTAGGGTGATGAGGGAGTGCGTTAGTGTTTTGTTTCCGTTTTGTTGAAGTGATTAGAAACTATCAGTCCGGGATTAGTGTTAGCCATTATCTTACAGGTTCCTATCACTACTCTCACGTGTAAGCTTGAGCATCTTTACACTTGAGGTATAGCCTAATTCATTTATCGTTTATATCTTTCTTCCTTTAATACACTATGATACCCAAAGTATACAGGATATATAGGTTTTTAATGGTGTCATCTTGATCGATCACAGATCGATAAGGTTATTCAGAATAATTCCTTCAATAAACCTGAGAACTTCTATCTTTTATATATCCATTTATGGTGTTGCTCTTTATGCGGGAGGCCGACCAGCTGAGGAGGCGTTGTTGCGTTGCATTTTGCCCCTCATCTCTCGGTAACACAGCCCGAACTTCCCCCAGATCATCCTCCTTGCATTCGCAATCGAATGGCAGTGTATTATCACCTTCAAATCATCGTCAGCGTTCCTGCAAAGCGATGAAGATCCTCAACAGCATCACCCGTCGCATTCGCCGCCTCCCCTCCACATGCTCCTCATCAGCCTTCCATCGCACACACTACACAGGCTCCCTCCTCTTCAACCTTGCATCATTCATCCTCCCCGCCTTATATGGCACATTATCCAAACTATGGGTCGCAAACATCGATTCATCCATGGTCGTCCTCACCGATGCATATACCTATATGAACACAGCTTCTGAGGCAGTAAACGAAGGTTTACCGCGAGCAGCATGGGTTATCATCGGAGATAAAGCTTCTCGGTCTCTTGGAAAGCGTCTTAAGTTGACGCATACCCTTATCGCTTTTCAGTCTGTTATCGGATTGATACTGAGTATCATATTTCTCGGCGCTGCATCATCGTTCGCTAATAGCTTTGTCCCTTCTGAAGTTCGCGATGCGAGTTTGACTTATGTACGAATAGTTTCTTTCACTGTTTTCAGCGGAGCGTTGGAAACGGCTGTGGCGACAGCAACGAGAGCTTTAGACAAACCGGATATACCACTAGCTATCAGCACCGTCAAGTTCGCTGTCAACATCATCCTTGACTTTCTCATCATTTCGCGTTTTCACGTGGGCTCTTTCACACCCACCGTCAACATGCAAGGTACGATCCAACTAGTCTGCAATCTTGTAGCAGCTTTCGCAGGACTGTTGTACTTCCTCTGGACAAACACCCGGCCCTTCATGAGACATACGCCACATGATCCTGGGGAGAGGCTACGTCCAAGTTTTGACGCGCTCAAAGTCCTTCTCCGGCCTGGATTGATATTCTTCATCGAGTCGGCTGTGAGGAACGCATTATATCTCTGGCTGGTCAGCACCATCGTTGCGTTAGGTGCAGTCTACGCCACAGCTTGGGGAGTCTTCAATACCATCCGCTGGGGTCTTATCATGGTCCCTGTTCAAGCATTAGAGGCAACTGCTTTGCAGTTCATTGGTCACAACTGGGGAGATTGGAGAAGACGTGTAGACGTTAGTACACGAAAGCCCAGAGCGTCGTTGAAAGATTTAAACGGTATCACTCGCCCAGCACTAAGATCTTTGGTTCTCGCCCTCATCTTCGAAGTCCCGATAGCAATATTCCTCACGATATTTGGAGCAAAGCCCTTCGCATCGTATATCAGCGGCTCAGACGAAGTCGCAGAAGTCACAGCCTACATGTGGCGAAGTCTCGACTGGTGTTACATCTTTTACGCCATGTCGACTCAATTAGCCACGATTCTCCTCGCAACGCGACCAAGGTGGTATCTGTATCAGAGTCTTGCTAGCAATTTGTTGTACGTGTTGCCCTGGGCTATCGCGTGTCAAGTGGATGATTTAAATGAGAATAATGCGTGGTGGTACTACAAATTTGTCTTCGGAGGCAGCCTTGTATTCAGCTTTGGGGCTATTCTGGTTGTTGATTCACTTTGGGCTTGGACTTTGCATCATGGGAAGACCAAATTGGAGGAATTTAGAGAGTGAATATTGGATTGTTGCCATGTAGGTATTAGGAGTTGTACAAAATAATGATGTACCAATGAGGACTATTCGACGATTATATCGGGTTTCTTCCGACAATATTGCCAAATTCCGTAAAAAATGTTGTGCTTCACCATGTCGCATTCGTTGCAACAACATTTGCTAGATATGGTGCAATCGGGTCAGTCATCACCTCATCATGCAGATCCCACCACTACACTTGTTAGTAATGAACCCAAAAGCATTCGTCCTTTACCCCCGTGTTTGAATCGCGAAATCCTTCTCTTCAACCCATCAACCACAAGACAGATGCTACAATGTCCTTTACTACAACCATCACCGCTGCACCTCCACCAGGTCAGCCAGATATCGCATATGCTCCAAATCGCGACAACTATCAGGCGAGAACTGCCAGGCGCCTCAAAGAGGGAAAGTTGCCTACCTCTGTACCAAATGGCTTTCCAGAACAACTAACCGGAGATCTCGTCTGGGAAGGCAGCTCAGTTGGTGAGACGTATGACTGGACGTACAAATTATCTGGTGAACAACTAAATGAAATTGATCAAGCCTTGCAGCATTTCAAAGGTATTCAATCTTTCACAATCTCATATACCTTATTTAACACAATCAGGTCTCGGAATTCCATTGGGGCATCTCTCAATAGAAACCTTCCCTTTACCAAACTTACACTCAGAACTGCGCAAGCTATCCGATGAGTTGCACAAAGGCCATGGATTTTTTGTCATCCGCGGCGTCAACGTGGATAAGTACAGCCGAAAAGACAACGCAATTATCTATGTCGGCATCTCCGCACACATTGCCTCACAGAGGGGTCGCCAAGATAGCAAGTTCAACGGCAAACCCGCTGATGTTGTCCTTACCCATGTCAAAGATATGAGCTCAGGCCAAGATAAGAGCGCGATCGGTAGTCCAGCTTATACAACCGACAGACAAGTTTTTCACACTGATACTGGCGATATCGTCTCTCTCTTCTGTCTTGAGACTGCTTTTGAGGGCGGTGCGAGTCGGATTGCGAGTACCTGGCGTGTGTATAACGAACTTGCGAGGACTCGTCCCGATCTAATTCATACCCTATCGCAAGACTGGGATGTTGAGAAGTAAGAAGAGTTGTCTGGGGCGTTGGTTCAGTTAGCTGATGAAATTAGTTTCGCAAACCCTAACAAGAAGTACACAACACGGCCTCTTTTGTATCACCAAAAGACTACCGAGTCACTGCCTGAGAGGGTAGCTTTGCAGTACGCTCGTCGATACTTTGTCGGATTTGGTGCCCTGCCTCGAAGTCATGACATTCCACCTATCACAGAAGCTCAAGCCGAGGCTCTCGATGCTCTTCACTTCCTGGGTGATAAGCTGAGCGTTTCGACGAACTTTGCCAAGGGCGATATGCAGTTTATCAACAACCTCGCTGTATTCCACGCTCGAGATGCGTTTACGGACTCGCCAACTCAGCAGTGAGTAACCCGTTTCTATTTATGGATGAATATTAACTGTATTAGGCGTCACCTTCTGCGTCTTTGGTTGAGGGACCCTGAGAATGCTTGGGAAACGCCAAAGCCGTTGAGTGATAGATGGGCTGAGCTTTATGATGGAGTGACGCCTGATTCTCAAGTCTTTCCTTTGGAGCCTTATATCCGGAGCGCCAGCAACAAGGCCAGGTAAATACTCTATCGCAGGACTTGAGCTTGTATTTCTGTCGAGTTTGAACATTCTCAACATACCCCGGCTTGCTCTGGCTTGTAGAGTGAGATTGAGGGTAAAACGCATGGCTCGGGGCAATATGTTTGGTCTAATAACATTCCTTCAGACATAAAGAAGTTCGCAGAACAGAAAAAATTGATAGTAAATTCTCATACGTGACTGAGAGATCACCGACTTAACTATCACATGATGCTATCTTGTGGCGATTCGCTTACTGAAGCCTAACAGTTTCAGCTTGTATGGAGTAGACGATCGCAATCTCTCAGCAGCTTCCATCAACAAACTTTTTAAATATGTATTTTACGTCTTGTCAATGCAGGTTATTTTTAGTGTTACACCAAGCCTCTTCCTTTTTTCCATGGGCGTTACGTCAAAGTTATTTTCAGGCTTCCATCAGGCTTCTAAAGTTTTCAACGTCTGTGCAGGATGGATGCAGCCAATTTCCCACTGATCTGATCCCCTGTCCGCCAAGAGCGGGAAGTGGTCCACCTATGTCATGCCAATTTTCCCAATTATCAGCTGTCACCTTGCGATTCTCTGTCGCTAGATGCATATTCTGTCAACAAAAGTCTGCAAGCTAATTACGAATATACCAAATTATCCCTCTATCAATAACTTGTAATTGAAGGCATTCACAAGCCATTCCCGTTATTATGTCCGTCTCGTGTCTCTGATCCTTACCCAAGTTGCCTAGCAACTGGGTCCTTCATCCACATCCTTGGAGTGATACGAGGTCTAGCCAAGGTTGCTAAATTCGGAGTGGCTAGAGCGACTTTTCCGTCTCACTGATAGGCCAGAAACCCCGGATTAACCCCTTAATGCGAGCCTAGCCAAAGACAAAAACTGAACCGTCCCATCCTTATCGCCCTCAGCCGACGCGTACCTTTTTGTTCCTCCATCATCATCAACACCAACTTTCGTTAATCCTTTTAACTTCACCATTCAATCGCTACTTGACAGTTTTAATAACTACTCCTACACACAAACACCGTCATTATGTCTTCCACCGTCAGCTCCGTCGCCGGCATCAGCACCGCCTGCACAAACGTCTTCAACACTCCCAACCAAGAGGGTGTCTGCGCCATGCCCTACAAGGAGAAGTACATCGACATTATGAAGAAGTGCTGCGGTGACGCCAAGATCGTGAGCTACTACGATAACTGTGGCATCTACTGCGTCGCCGTCGACCAGTCCACCGACGACCTCTCCGAGTGCCTCTACAAGAACGGTGCTCCCGACGCCAATGGTGTCTGGTGCAGCGGTAACAAGACCATCACCAGGACCAAGGACGCCGCTGTCCCCGCTACTGCTCAGGCTAGCGTCATCTCCGGCGACGATGACAAGGACGACAAGGACGATGATGACAAGACCACTGCCTCTGGTACCGGTACCAGCACTAAGACCGGTTCCAGCTCTTCCAGCTCTTCCACCTCCACCGAGTCTGGCAACGCTGCTGCTGGCTTCGCTCCCAAGTCGAGCTTCAACACTGTTGGCCTTGCCATCGGTGCTCTGCTCTTCTCCTCCATCGCTGCTGGTGCTTTCCAGCTGTAAGCATCTAACTTGCGTGGATTTTGGTCATGTTCTCTACCCTGTCGATAATTCGGAAGGTCAATAATGTTTGGATGCATAAAATACAGATGGATATCATAATTGGACACATGTTTGGAACGGAAATGGATACTTAATTGGCAGTTATCTCAATACAGACAAATTGCTCCCCAACCATGTGCTCAGCCTTGTCGTACGATTAGCCTCGTCTTGATCCTCGCTTCTATCCCCAGCACATCGCTTACTCTACTACATGTTAACGAACCTACGCGCTTAATTAATCTTGATCGATCAATTGAACGCCATGTAACGCCGTGCGACGTCACTCGGCCATGTGTAGACCCAAATGGCTTGCCAAGGAAACGGCGAAAAGTCAATCCCAAGAAGCACGTTGCGATGGTCCGTCGCACCGGCGGCGTTGTAAGCTAGTAGATTCGTGGACATGCCATTCTGCATCTCTTAAACATAATTTCGCGCACGTATGAACTCACGCAAGCGTTAATTTGAGCGTTTCTTTTGTAGAATGAACTCAATTCGACTCCTTTGCCTCAGCTGACGAGTCTTTTGCCGAGTATCCGGGATCGCGAGACAATGTCGCACCAGTTCCCGGCTACAGGGTAACCACGATCCTCGTTTTGAAGTTAGAACTGGGCTCAGTTATTTGCAGAAACCCCAAATTAATCGTATTTTAATTATCAGTGAGCCATAGAATGATGCTTCAATTAATAAACATCTCCCAAATGGCCTTGTTGGCCACACGTAGAAGAGTCAAAGGAAAGCAATTGATCAAGAATCATTTTGTCGCGATGACAATACATCGAGAACCAATTCGTGAAATCAAGAATAGGTCATGATTTGTTCGGGCATCGCCATGAATCATTTCCAATTATTACAATCGTCATCGAGAACTCACTCTCATAACCTCATTCCACAATATCGCTCGATCCTCACCATCCTTCCATTTCTCAACATTCCATCACAGTATCTCGACAAAGGGGGTTACAGGAAACACCGGGTCAACACCCTTGCATTGTCTCACATTTCTTCTTCACCAATAATACTCCCAGCCTCGCCCTCGGGAGCCAAAGCTTGTTCCTGGATATTATGAGACAGACTCTGCATTCCATGTCGCCATTTGCTAGATATGCGGATCGGTAGGGCGGCTGGTCGGGGATGTTTTGCTACTGATCGTGTAATAGACTCGATCGGCTCCGTAGTAAGACGGGGCTCGGTCTATTCACAAGGCTGGAAGGGCTGATGATTGATTGAGGTCAATTAGGGGCGGCCCGGAGGAGGTAGATCTGGTATACGCTATTTGCTAATTCAATACATACTCGGGTTCCATTCCTTTGCGCTCGCCCAACAAAGAAGATACGAGTTGCCCTAGGGGACATGAATAATGTCAATGCCAAAGATCGCATATACACAAAATTAGTAGACATCTAAATTAGTATACCGTTCATTAGCTCATCAAGATACTAGACTAAGCCTTGGGCTCATCCGATAGGACACGCTAACAAGAGTAAATACCAGTGTATCCCAACGCTCCACTGTCCACGTTTGATCTGCAAACGGCCTTGGTTGGTTTATTGCCGTTGAAAACAGACTAAGCTCTTAGTTCTGTGGAGTTCCTTCGTTGCATAGGGTAGGTGCCATGAATAGCTTCGGCGAAGTCGCTTTACCTCCTTGCATGAAGAACCCTTAGTGCTGATCCTGTATCAATTAGATACCCATCAGTGCGGCCGATCATCGAAGATAGGGCTACCCTATCTTCAAGCATAATATTTCGTAGAATATTAATAATATCGCCGTATATTAATTCGTGTTGATTTTCAAAACGAGGACCATGACTCGGTCTCCTGGCTCAACAAATCACATTACCCATGGCTTTTGGACAATAGACTATATCCTAGACATAATCTAATGATTAATGATTGATTCCTTGTTTCCGGCAATCGAGAAAAGTCATATCGCCCGGAATCATTCAAACACATTATCCAGAGGCTTCCGGCGCAACAACAGCCACACACAAGTATTTCCAGCCACCAGAAAGGTACATAGCTTAGCTCTCACAGAAGAAACAGTCTAATTATGACTTACGCGTCAACATCATGCAAGGCACAGAATTCTCACTGGACGGCTGAATTCATCCGCACATCGACGGGTGCGGTCCATTCCGCCATCAGTCTCACGAAAGTGACACTGACTCCATCCCCTACTGGATAATTCTCCTTTGTGTCTAGGCCCTACGCCCCCTCCTTTTTTCCATGTCTTGCTTATTTCCAGCATGGCACACTCGCAGATCATCGCATGCCTTTTGCTTTAGTTGCTACAGCATGGTACAGCCACCAGATTAGGGAAATTTCCAGATCGTGTGTTGTCGTGGGGTAATTCCACCGTCTGCTATGGAGGTGAAGATTGCGGGTAGATTGTCTGACTTGAACTAAGGTATTGTGCATATCTTATCAAGAAATGCAATCGGGAAAATTGTCTCTGTTGTCGCCCAGGAGAGTTATGTTGCGTCCAGTCTCTGTTATGGCGGTTGACAACGATTCTTGGCGTGGCGGATGAAAAGCTTAGTATGCCTGCAAAACGTGGTCAAGCCCAAGCTTCCATGGCGGTAGCTATTGCAAGACCGTTATTGGAATTGGTTGACTGGTCTCGTAAAATTGCCATGTTAAGGGAGACATAGGGGGCGACGTTTCGGCCCTCGGCGGAAAAAAAGAAAAACGCCCCAAAAACACGAATGCAAAGTAGTAAGAGCAGTAGTCTGCAAATAGTATAGACACAAGTTTCGAAGAATGGAATATTTCCCATCTAGACTGCTTTCGAGGGGGCTCTGTCGTGCCTGTGATGGTGAGACATTGCCTCCAATGTGAGTGGGGAGATAGTGTCGCCCTTGCATATTGACGGATCTAGCAACCAGTCTATTAGGAATGCTTGCATGCAGGAGACCAAGATTCCAAGGGAAGCAACCCACAATAGACTTGAAGGTAGGAGGCCACGAAATGCAGGAGGAAATTCTGTATATATAGCCGTCTAACTTCCTGTCCAAATCTTATCATCTCATCCTCTCATCCATTCTTCCCATTGAGGACCAGGTCACTCGTTTACAAAACAATCACATTCTTTCATTCACTCTTTAATCATTCGCTCAAACAGCAAAAAGTACTAATCATGCGTTTCACCTCCGGTTTGCTCCTGGCCTTGGCCTCGAGTGTCATGGGTCAGCGATTCACCAACTCTAGTGTGCCTGCTACTGAGGCTGCTACCACTGAGTCGTCTGCTGCTCCCACTGGCACTGCTGGCCCTCCTCAGCCTGTCGATCTCGGCTCTGCCGTCCTTGGCCCCGGTGCCTCATTCGTCACTCTTGCCGATGGCAGCATTGCCATGTAGGTCTATCTCAACGGCTACAGCATTGATATCCAGTCTGACATACTCTCTTCTAGTGCCCTGAGCGCCGGACCCAACGGTGTCGCTTCTTTCTCCGTTGGCGGTTCATTCCCCACTGGCATCAACATCGGAGACTTGATCATGGTTCTCTTCGAGATCCTTGTTGAACTCCTGGAGAACAGCCGCAAGCGTGCCACCACCGACTGCACCCTCGACGTCACCCTCAACGGCCAGAGTGTCTTCTCCGAGGCGCTCGAGACTACCGGTGGCAATTTCGTCAGCAAGGATTCTTCTGGTGCCGAGGCCACCGATACCGCCCCTCAACTCGAATTCGTCCAGTCTTGCGGCGCTGTCGCTGCTTCGATGCAAGTTGCCAAGGTCGCCGTTGGCGCTGGCTCTGGCTCCGGTGGTAATGGCGGTAACCCTGGTGCCACCGAGACTGGTACTGAGATCCCTACCAACAGTGAGGGCGCTACCACCAACTCTGAGGGCTTGACCATCGTCCCCACTGGCACACAGACCGGCGATGACTCTACCGAGACCAACGGCGAAGGCTTCACCACCAACTCCGAGGGTGAGACCATCTTCCCCACTGGCACACAGACCGGCGATGACTCTACCGAGACCAACGGTGAAGGCTTCACCACCAACTCCGAGGGCGAGACCATCTTCCCTACCGATACTGCTGTCAACACCAACGGTGCTGGTGCTACCACCAACTCTGAGGGTGAGACTATCAACCCCACCGGTACCGAGACTGCTGCTCCTACCTCTTCTGAGACTTCTGCTGCTGGCTTCCCCGGTTCCATCGGTGACTTTGTTCTCTTCGGCTGTGTTGCTTCAACTGCTGGCTTCCCTACTTTCGAGCTCGCTCAGTCCAGCGGTTCCATGGATCTCGACCTCTGCTCAACTCTCTGCACTGGACGCGCTTACTTTGGTGTTCACGACACGTGAGTATCCCTCAATCTGATACCCTGAACTATACTGACATATTCTAGTGACTGCTACTGTGGTGACGAGGTCAACGATGACAACACCAGCCGCGTTAACACCGACAACTGTGACATCGAGTGCCCTGGTAACGACTCTGAGTTCTGTGGTGGTGATGCTCCTGTCTCTCGCCGCAGCCGCATCCAGGCCCGCCAGGCTATCTCCAACAACATCCTCCTCACTGTCTACGTCTCTATCGGCGGTGCTGATGTCACTATCACCGATATTCTCACTGCTACTGTGACCGACCAGTCTACCCTCACCACCACTTTCACCACAACCATCGCCGGCCCTGAGACCACCGAGACCCAGACCGTCACTGCTGTCTACGTCTGCAACAACGGCCAGTGCCACCCCGAGAATGGTAGCGGAAGCCATGTCGTCTACATCTTCGTCGCGCACTCTGGTGATGACTGCGATGGCCAGACCGTCTACATCTCTGAGCCTTGCTCTTGTCAGGGTGGTCAACAATACGTCCCCAAGTACTGCTCCAACGGTAACTGCAACGGCCTGACTGTCTACAAGCCTGAGGAGTGCCCCGACTGGTACAACAAGGATAACTTCTTCGTTCCTGCTGACTGCGAGGTCTGCGAGCACGGCGATGTTGTCTACAAGCCTTGGGAGAACTCATGGGGTACCCCCGCTGAGTGCAAGGAGTATGAGGTTCCCAGCTGCAACGGCGAGACTTGCCCCTCTGGCGGTAACGGTGGCAATGGCGGCAATGGCGGTAACGGTGGTAACGGCGGAAACGGCGGAAACGGTGGCAATGGCGGAAACGGCGGTAATGGAGGAAACGGCGGAAACGGAGGCAATGGTGGTAATGGCGGAAACGGAAGCTCTGGTTCCAACGGCTCCGGCTGCGAGGGTGACCACTGTGAGACCGGCTCCGGCTCCAGCGGTTCTAACGGCTCCAATGGTTCCAATGGCTCGAATGGCTCGAACGGCTCGAACGGCTCGAACGGCTCCAATGGAAGCTCCGGTTCCAATGGTTCCGGCTCAAGCGGCTCCAACGGTTCTGGCAACAACCAGGGCTCAGGCTCCAAGGGAGAGACTGGCTCTGGTAACGAGCAGGGCTCCGGCTCCAAGGGTGAGAGCGGTTCCTCTTGCGAGGGTGACAACTGTGTCCCCGTCACCGTCAGCAGCGCTGGCAAGCAGGCAGTCAGTGCCGTTGCTCTTCTCGCTGCTGTCGTTGCCGCTCTCCTCTAAGCTCCTCGCAGATTCACCGTTCTAATCTTTGCTTCCTTTCTGGTTTTCTCTTTGGGAAGATCCGCACGCATGCATATAGTGGCATTGTCTTATGCCACTGGCTTGTAGTTAGACTTTTATGCAGTTTCAATTCTACTGGGGTTCTTGGGAATAGCCTATCTGCACTCAACTAATACTGACGCTCTTTACGAACTCTTCTTTCCATTATTGGTGACTTGACTCTGTGATACTATAACTGCAAGATTTCTCAACAAAAACATCAACATGCTTATCAGCTTTGGTTTCTCATTCTTGGCTTTCCACTCGAATGTTTCAAATGACTTCTCTGGTATGCTCTGTTTCAATATGATTACTGTTATTGCTCAGGTCTTGGCCCAATTCTCATATGGTCAGAATTTGAAACTTTCAAAGAATGTGGCATTTTTTCCCTGCGTCTTATTCAATGACAGGAATGGATGAACTAGGAGCAACCAGTTAAGGAATAAGTCAACCTGACTCTCCCTTGTCTGGAAACTTTTGTCTCTCCGTCATCGTATCTACCTAGTCCACAGCCCCTTAAAGTTCTCGATGTTGAAAGGAATGTAAATAAAAGATGCAGTAATTAAAGCTGTTAATCAACACGAATCTAGACAGTTTATAAATATAATATATCGCCTCTTTTACTTAGGGCATAATTACCAGAAAAGAATTAATTGTATGTAAATGTCTAAATTTATAAATAGATATAAAATACAAAGGCTCTAAAAGCCTATAATTCTACCTTTAACCCTATTAACTCCAGCCTGTTTTCCCTAAGTAACTTTCTTATATAAAAGAATATTGCTTGAGTAGGCTAGCTGAGATAGCTTAATCTAACCCTATCCCAACCCTAACCTTACAGGGCTTGTAGGCTTCCGGAGCTCTAAAGAGATTAGCCAAGTGATCTTCAGATCGGTTCTCGTATCGAGTATGTCACTGCTATAATATGGAATGCTTCTAACGTCATATCTCGTTTAGCCATACTGTGACAGTAATCTTAATGCGTCTTGTTTCATAAATCATGTATACATTTCCTTCAATGTCTAAGTCTAATATTGGCAACACTATAAATCATAATTCTGACTACTTGCGCTTTGTCCGCTCGCGCTGCGAGCGTCTGGGTTCGCTAGTTCGTGGGAAACGCGAATGTGGGTTACTAACTCGATCTCATCATCTCTTACGCCCCATTTTGCATATGACGATGGTGGTACTGGCCCTTTATTGGATGTTTGACCTACTCCGGTAATCCTTGTGTGGACACCGTAGCCGCTAATCTGGTTAGAAGACGAGCGATTGGTAGGTGTTTTGGATCGCGCGAGGAATCTCCGAAGGCCCGGGAGACAAACGACGATGACGGCGGTGCTCATTTCGGCGAGGGACAAGGTGTCTATGCACTAGGTTAGCTTATGAATGTGATGGCAGGGAGTTCTTGGGTGTCGAATACGTACTACCGGACTCGTCCTCAAGCTCAAAGTTGGTCGCGTTGAATGCGATGAATCGGGAAAGGCTGACTATCAACGTAATGGTGCCCAAGGAAAAGACACCAATAAGAGCAATCTTTTGTTCTCTGCGAAGTTTTAAGTGCTTCAGCAGGAAGAAGGGATAGAAAAAGACTAGATGAGACCATGTTAAATGAGTCAACATAGACTAGGTATTAGGTGCTTGAACATACTTAGCAAATCCGTCGAAAAGTTAAGACCCCATTGAACACAAAAGGACGGGTATGAGTTCCAAGCCGACTTTAGCTGATTCTCGATAGACCTGATGCCGGTTAGTTCACATGCTTGGACAAGTAATGCCATCAAACTTTACCAGTTATCGGAGAAAGGTAGGCATATGAGGGTGTTTGTGAGCACCGATGCGAGCAAAGCGCAACCAAGATAAATCGAGATTACGAGCAACACATTTCTCAACGTTACCAGAAACCTAGGGATCAATTTCCAGTAGAAGAGAACGATGGATATCTTGGGAAAGTAAATCCCAGTATCAAAAAAGTACTCAGCCACCAACACCGTCTACAACAAGTTAAGATAATCGGTCAGCGTTGTGGTTCTCCTTGATGCAGCCGCTGCGTCGCCATACCTTCAAATACTCTACTGAATCGACCACGAGTTCACCACCGACCGCAGGGTTGTCGATGAGGATTCGAAGCGCAAGGGTTGAGCAGATAAACCATCCTAAGCTGAAAACCCACCCTAGCCATGCGAAAAGATCAGGTAGGTCGAATAAGGACTGCTTGAGGAGATAATGCGCCCAGCATCGTAGAATCAGGACTACCAATGCTAAAACAAGCAGCACTGCTTGAATACCCTATAAAAAGAAAGTTAGTCAGGATAAAAGAAAAGAGGAAAAAGAAAGCGCAGAAGAAAGTGTCTGGATTGTACAGATTCGACAAACATACAATGGAAGTATTGATATTCATCGAGGTGCTTGTAGAGCGGCCTCGGCGCTTGGTTCTACCACCAAACCGAGAAGCGAGAGAAAGGGGACATGTGTTAGGCGTTTATTTAAAAGGAATCAGCTGGGGGATGGCAGTACGTAATATTTAACCATTAAGGATCGACTGAAACTAACCACTAGCGTTTAGAATTTAATCGACTAAGCTAGTCCTTGTGCAGAGCACTCTGTTCGGTGGCGACTTGCAGATTCCACATGCTTGGAAATGATCCATTATTATTAACAGCAGTCGACGAAGTTCCTCCTCTAAGATAACTCAGCTACATACCTTACACTTACAATTGGAGGGAACCTGAGCCCCACTTAACCCCTGTAGAAATCTAAATCGAGATCCGTATACTCTGTAGCCCCTGCACACCGAAAGGCTGACTGACTCCACCTCGGTTTCGCTGATCCTCGCGAATCGAATCGACTTGGCGCAGATGCCAAGAAAATTAACATGAGTTCTGGAAACTACATACTCATCAGCTTCGAGCCGCAACCGTAGCTGAGTTTTAAAAGGATGTACATAGTAGGCTAGAGCAGCAGCACGACATGGCATTGGTGGCAAATAGTGCTTGAAACATTAGCCCGAGGCCCGAGGATTCAGAGATTGAACTGTTGGTAATATTCAAGGCCGTCGTAGTCTCAATTGGGGTTAGACGAAAGTTTATTACACTGTCAGCCAGTAGATCCCGGTGGCCCCGAAATTAGACCAACTGATATGCTCCCGCATCCCCCTATTGTGCGAGTCATGCCATCTCTTTTTCAGTTAGAAGCACCAGTTACCTACTTAGCTAGGTAACAACCCCGGACCAACAACTTATGCTGCCTGAATTTTCATAGCGCTAGGGGCACAAGCCCACTTGACGATGGCGGCTCGAGGCAATCAATGCCTTCGGGGTCAAGATCGGGAAGGGGAGTTCCCCGACTTTACCGATTTAAATTCGGAGGACGGAGATGATGAATCCCCATCCGTGCTCGTCGTGAGAGCACATGCGATATTTTACCCCCGGCTAGACTCGTATAAAACCAAGCTTCCTCCTTCCAGCCCTTCCAAGACTGTTGATCTTGAGCACTCTCGTTACCAAAGTCCATCACCATGAAGCAATCACCAACACAGCTTCTAGCTGTCCTCACAGCTTTCTTCACAGCAGCCGAGTCAATCAGCCTCCCGCCCCGTGACAGAGGAACGTGCAAAAAGACCAAAGTCGCCATTCTTGGAGCCGGTGTAGCTGGTATCGCTGCAGCCCAGAACCTAACCCAAGCAAAAATCACCGACTTCATCATTGTCGAACACAACGACTACATCGGAGGTCGCCTGCGAAGCCATCAGTTTGGCAAGAACCCCAAAACCAACAAGCCATACACTATCGAGCTGGGCGCCAACTGGGTGGAAGGCATTGGATCGCTCGAGACACACGAAAATCCCATTTGGAGATTGGCGCAGAAGCATGGTTTGAAGACAACCTACGCAGATTATGATGCCCTCAAAACATTCGACCACAAGGGCGCCACGAACTGGACCGACAAAATCGCCGAGCTAGATGCCGCTTTCGAGAACGCATCTAGCGACTCCGGTCACATCATGTTGGACAACCTCCAAGATTTATCCGCTCGCGCCGGTCTTCGTACCGGAGGCTGGAGGCCAGACAAGGACGACATGCATGCGCAGGCAGCGGATTGGTGGGGATGGGATTTTGAGTCTGCTTGGACGCCTGATGAGAGTGGCCTTGTTTTTGGCGTCGCTGGTGACAACGCTACCTTTGGCTATTTCAGTGATGTCAGCAACCTCGTTGTCGACCAGCGCGGTTATAACTACTTCCTCAAGCAAGAAGCCAAGACTTTCCTTAAAGAGAACGACCCACGACTCCTCCTAAAGACCACCGTCAATGCTATCGAGCATGGCAAGAAGGGAGTAAAGGTCACGACCAAGGGAGGTGATTGCATAGAAGCTGATTATGCGATCTGTACCTTTTCTCTTGGTGTATTACAGAAGGATGTTGTTGAGTTTAAACCTAAGCTGCCTCATTGGAAACAGAGTGCCATCGACCAGTTTGCTATGGGAACATACACTAAGATTTTCATGCAATTCAACGAGTCATTCTGGGATACTGATGCTCAGTACCAACTCTATGCCGACCCCATTGAGCGTGGACGCTACCCATTGTTTCAACCTCTCAACGGCAAGGGTTTTCTGGAGGGATCCAACATTATCTTCGCCACAGTAACCGGCGAGCAGGCCTACCAGGTAGAGCGTCAAACAGACGAGGAAACTGAAGAGCAACTTGTTGCAGTTCTGCAGTCTATGTACCCCGATAAGAAGGTCCACAAGCCCACAGCATTGACTTACCCGCGCTGGAGCACCGAACCGTAAGTTGACGAACGGGCCCTTATACCTGATATGTATTCAGAACTAACATAACCAACCTAGATGGGCGTATGGATCCTATAGTAACTGGCCTGTGGGCATGACTCTTGAGAAGCACCAGAATATACGTGCAAACCTAGAGCGCCTCTGGTTTGCCGGCGAGGCTAACTCGGCCGAGTTCTTTGGCTTTGTCCACGGTGGATATACCGAGGGCCGCGAAATTGGTCGCAGGATTGGTAACATCATCAATGGAGAGGCTGGTGATGATGAACATGACATGGAGAGGTATGAGGTTCTGCATGGAACGACGCATGAGGACGAGTATGACGAGGAGAACGGATGGCTGTTCCCCTTCGACGTTTGAGGGTGACAACTGAGAAAAAAACACGTTTCAGACATTAACAGTACATATTTCGTCGAGTCCAGCGCTCATGAAGCCTCGGGCATATACACAATTATCATAATACATCATTTACTTTGATAATTCGAAGATTGGCCATCCCCATTGGCTTGTTCCTCGAACACAATTGCGACGTTACGTTTCCAACTGAGAAAATACCCCTCTTTACCGGCGCAATCCTAAACAAAGGTGGCCTTACTTTCACCGACACCGTGACCGGCATCGATACTCGTCGAAATACTATCAATATCTGTGGACCAGATTATGGAGGGTCTTTGCGAAAAGACAACGAAGAAGAATTTACGACTCTGCGTCCTGGACAGAAGCATACTACAACTGCAACGATAGAGCGCATGTCAAGAAGAATAGGCGACATTCAACTTCCACCAAACAGCACTGCTGAAGCATCTAGAGCGGCAGCGGAAAAGCTACCCAAAGGATGGAAGTGGAGACATGCAGGTAACCTTGAGGATGGGAAGACCTATCGAGTCGGGATCGACCAAGATTCTGTCATCAACAAATGGTTGGAGGGCAGCAAGGAGGAGCTTCTGTCAAAGTCTTTGACTTTCAGGCGGACGTGACAAGGGTCTGCTGAAAGACATTATTTGCCTGCAACTCTTGCAGAGTTCTCAGACTCATTCCTAAAGGCGGCATGACGAAGACTTCATGCTCGCCATAGGGACCACTGAGCTTGAAAGTGTCTCGGAATTCTCGTACATGCTGCCGAACTGCGTGATCCAAGCTGAGGCCGGACAGGTGTTTATAGACAGCCAATTCTTGATTGTGTTTGAGCGTGTTGATATGGACCTTCAATACCCAGAACTTTCCGTCTCTGGGATAACAAATGTCAACATACGGGATTCAGCATGCGAGATTCATCATGGCGGCATAACACTTACCTAAGATCTCGAGACAACCATACAGTTGAAGTGGTACCATAGCCAAGTTTTGCCACTACCTGATAATTCTCTTGAATGACCTGGCCGATACGCATGGGATAGTAGTCCTGACGCTGGTAAAGGGCAGCTTTTCCTATTCTACCAAGGAAGATGAGTCGATTCTCTCAAAGCCACTGGAGGGAAATTCGCGAGGCAGGCTCGGAGGTGACGTGTTTCAATGACTTAAGCGAGACATTGTCGGCAATCTTGAGGCCAAACACCGAAAACGAAAACACGGCTGAACGAGTTTTGTTCTGAACATGATTTGTGAAGGAGCCTGATGATAGATTGATTCAATATACGGTAAGTACCCTAGGGATTATGATATGGAAAGTCAGGTGACCATGCAAAGTTTAATGCATATGTTAGAACATGAATTGAATGCAAATCTTACACAGACAATACAGAATTAATAATATTTATATATAAGTAGGTGCCGTTTATCGCTATGCGAATGGCTAGCTTTGAACTAGTTTTACTAATAAGATCGGCTAAAAGAAGAGTGTTATAATTATGATCTTACCCTCTATCAATCCTCTCTCTCGCTTTCCCAAGTCACATCTCTGCCTAGTATTTCTTGACTGAATATCGGCTGGCGTTCTGCGAGTAACCCCTAAAGTTCAGTGTCGAGCTCGCTTTCTTCCTCTTCGTTCCCTTCGTCCTCATCTTCTTCTTCTTCATAGTCATACTCGTCATCATCATCTCCCGCTTCGTCTTCCGCTTGATCATCGAATTCATACTCCTCCTCCTCCTCCTCTTCCTCGCTCACCGCCCAATCATCCGTCTCGAGCTGCGGGGTGAAATCTTCTACACCGTCTTGGAATTCCAACACCTGTTGTGACGGATCTAAATCCGGATCTTGCAACCCTTGCACTCTAGAAGCCCGATTCACGAGACCCTCGCCTGCTTCCCCACAACAGCTCTTCTGAACGAGGCCGTCGTCGCTGAACTGGAGGAGCCAGAGCTGACACTGCCCATGTTCCTCATTGAGGGGATCTTGTTGCTGGTTCGTGCTGCCCTCGGCGGCTTGGGTGCGGATCACGAAGTAGCTAAGTTTGCAATTGAAGAGATCGGGGCCTTCTACCTCCACCACAGAGCCGTCATGGTTCTCGCATTGGATGCGGGAAACGTGATGGTTTGGAGGAACACTAGGACATTGTATTGTTGATTGTGCTTGGGCCGTGGAGTTAAGAGGGAAGAGAATGATTTGGAGAGCAATGGATGATAGCAAATTGGCTTTCATATTGGAATCAGGTAAATGGCTTTCATTTAAAAATGAGAAAGGTGGATAAGTTAAAATATGAAAAAGCTTTGCAAAAAGGATGCAATGAGTAGAATGAGAGAATGTATGATATCTGTAGAGAGAGAGAATGGAAGAAAGATAGTGGCTTTCGTCTAGCCATGGCCATGTCACCGGTTTATTCAATATCGCTGTATCCAGTTGAGTCACTACGTCCTCCGCTGTAGCTCAGCTATGCCTCGAACACTAACTAGGCCTATTTCTGTTGCTGGTATACGGAAATATTGAAAAATGTAACCTCTGTGCGGATAGGTAAGGTGGGTGTTTAACATGATATGATTCCAAAAGAAGAAGATCAGCGCAGCTGTAAGCAGCTGAAAGAAGGATGTCAGCAAGGGCATCAGCTAGCCATCAGAACCAAATTAGGATAGCTCAGGCGCAAACACGAAGCTGTCATGTTAAGTTGAAGGATGGCTAGTTATTTTTTGCCGATGTGACGAAGCCGCAGGTGCATGCATGGACTATTTATGCAGTTCTCTAGCGCAGATAACAGCTGAAGGGAACTAACAATCCTACCAATGTCCAAGCGTATTTGTGCCATTACGTTGTGTTCGAGATAGGAAATAGAGAGTATGAACTTATACGAATGGAGTAATAAGAAACGTGATTTGTACTGTAGTTGATTCTACGGTTTGTATCTATCGAACTACCAACTGCTCACCACCCAATGTTCACACTTTCCCTGAAACCCCCTCGTTATCCAAGGACATGTTGACCACCTCTCACAACGGAGGACAATACTGCATACTATAACACCCAGTTGTTGGAGACAAGCTGCACTTGCCAAGGGAGAAGATAGTGCCAGCCGGGCACACCGGCGGGTCCGGAGATACACACTTATCGCCCAAGACGACAAGGGGGAGGATACACTTCGGGCCGTCATTAGAGGCACACTTGTTATCCTTTAGTGTAGTTCCATGCGGGCATGAAGGAACAGTGACGGTGACGCAACCCTCCGGACGCAGCTCGCTACCAGGGGGACATGTCGGGCCATTAAGCGCAATGCAGGAGCCATTACTCAGCTGCGAATCGGCCGGACAGTCGGGTGGCTTTTGCGAAACGCACTTCTCTCCCTGTAAGCTCATGTCACCTGGACATTCAGGCAGCTTCCCCGCAATGCAGCCCTGGGGAGAGAAAACGAAGCCTGCGGGACAGTCGGGTCCTGATTGGGCGACGCAGTCATTACCCTGGACATGAGTCTCTGGGGGGCATGTAGGTGGCTGGCTGTGCAGACAGGTCTTTCCGTCAAAGACGGCATCGGAGGGACAGGTTGGCAAGCCATGCGAGATGCAGGCAGTTCCGTTGAAAGTGAAATTTGGATCGCAGGCTGGTGGATTCTGGGAGACGCAGTTTGTACCATCGTAGACAGTCTGGCTGCCTGAGCAAATCGGACCCGTGTCGGAAATACATTTGCCATCCTTGAGGGTCCCTGTAGCGCAGGTGGGTGTGCTAGTGGAAATGCAGACATTGCCGCCTGCAGAAGTTGACCCTGGAGGGCAAACGGGTGGACTTGTCAGGATGCAGGCATCCCCGCGTAAAATCATCTGGTCAGGACAGGTTGGAGGTGCTGCAGAGACGCAGATATCGCCAGAGATGGTTGACTTTTCGGGACAGCTGGGTGGCTGAGGCATGACACAGGCTGTACCATTGAATGCGCCTCCTTCACATGTTGGCGTCTCTGCGAAGATGCACACTGCCTTGGATAAGATGGTGTCTGGTGGACAGACCGGTGGCTTGTTGAATGCGCAAACACGTCCGTTGAAGGTGAATCCCGCAGGACACTGCACCTCCCCAGGAGTGTAGACACACTGGCCGTTCTGAAAGGTGCTTTCCTGAGAACAGGCAGATGCGTCAGTGCCAGTGCCAAGGCATTGACTCTTGCTTTCGTCCCAAGCCATCCCGGGGAGGCAGCATTGTTCGCCGCCAGATTTAGCATCTTGAGATTTGGTGGTACCGGGAGGGCACATAAAAGGCGTCACGCAGATGCCGTCTATCAGGCTGGCACCGTAGACACACAGCGGGCTTTCGGGTGCCTGGCACGCCCAGCCGTTGAACTGGCCTTCTTTGCACTGCGGTGGCTTGTCTGAGATACACACCCGTTCACTGAACGTTGTGCCGGCGGGACAGCTGGGCTTTTCTTGGTGAGTGCAGCTCTTGCTCTCACCGTTAAAAGTGAACCCAGCTGGACACGATGGAGGCTGCTTCTGCGTGCAGAGGCCCTCTTCGAGTGCCATTTGATCGGGGCATGATGGCGGCTGGGAATGCGTGCAGGATCCGCTCTCAAACTTCTCGCCGCTCGGGCAGGTTGGCGGGAGGTTGGACACGCAGACGTTCTCAACTACGGTGAAACCGGCAGCGCAGACCTTGGGTTGAGTAGAAATGCAAGAGGCGCCGTTGAATTGAAACCCAGCGTCACAGGCTGGAAGCTGCGTAGAGATACAATTGCCGCTATCAAAACGCGCACCCGAAAGACAGCTGGGCTCGACAGTGGAGACACATTTCTCGTCCTGCAAAACGGTGCCAGCTGGGCATGAGGGCTTCTCATCGGAGACACAGGCACCAGCTTGAAGTTTGAAGTTGGGAGGGCAGACAGTCGTGGGTTTGAAGACACAGGCTGTGCCGTTGAAAGAGGTGCCTGTTGGACAGCATTTGACTTCGCCTTTGGAGTCAAGAGAGGGAATGATGTCGTCAAGAGAGATTTGGTCACAGGTGGTGGAGAGGTGACTACAGCCAGTGTTGATTGGTTTACCACTGGGAAGTGTTTCTGCCTGAGCTGGCAGTGGTTGCTGATTAACAGCGTCTTGGGAATGAGCCGAAGTGACAAGCAGGGCCATGAAAATGACCCAACTGTAGTACTTTGCCATGGTGAACGACAAGCTCAGTAGCAGCAGGATGAAAGATGGAATGAAAATGAAGATGAAAGTAAATGAGCATCAGATGCAGCGCAGCTGAATTGTAAACACAATGAATATATTTATTGAACACTGAATGTAGAGTAATTCCTCGCATGGCATATGCTGAGTATTGCCGGTGGAACAAAACTCCAACGGCTGGGGTTTCTCACTCCTCAGCTGCGATCAGACCCTGTGGCGGTTGAAGCTGACAGCTGATAACGGAAATGGCAAGGAAGTTCAGACCCCAGAAGGTAGGGTATCATTCACACTGAAGACCCTGTCTAGCTTGTCACCATATTCGACAACTGCATGTGGATGAGAATAGTCTAGCCTCATGCAAGCTGAAAGCTGAGTGTTAAGCTGCGCAGACGGATTTTACATGACCTGTCTGTCAAATTGATAGATTCGCAAGCTGAATAGAAAGATAGCACTGGAATAAGAAAGAGATCGACGGATTTTGATGTAAGCCAGTCCCGTGCCACAGCTACGCGCAATATTGAGTGACGAAGCCTGCAGACTCCGCTGCAAAAGTCTATTTTATCTCTCAGCTGAATACTTGTGGCTAGCTGATCGTGGGGATGACTATCTGCCCCGGCATTTCCGATACAACCCCAAGGTCAGAAGTCGTATCATTCCCAGGACCCTGAATTCCGCTTGCCAATATGCATGTAAACGAGCTATACGTCCTCTCGCATCTTCCACCCTCGAACTCATGGAATAGAAAGACCCGGGAAATCTTTCACTTGTACTTGCACTTGCACTTGCAGGACACGAACATCTCTCATTTACCATCTCTATTCATCAGGGAATATGTCTCGTTCCCCCCTCATGTTATATCTGGCCTGTCTGGCCTATCTATCCACTCTCATCACTGCGCAATCATGTAATGTCACAGGGACATACGACAGCTGTTGCAAAACTCCATCCTCAGACAAAAAAGTCGTTACATTCCAAGGCAAAGAGTTCCGAGTCCACTGCGACTCAGCTGTTATCCCTTATAAGAGTTATTCAAACTCGCCTGGAGACTGCGCCAAAGAATGCACCAGCAAGACGGGCTGTGTTGACGCACACTGGGCACCGCCCGCACCGCCCGCTAGGTACGGCAGCTGTGAGACAAAGACGGTAGAAGCTACACCGAACAACTTGGCTTTGGTTTGGATTGATTCTGCAGACCAGGCGGAGACTAAAAAGGACCTTGAAAAATGTCAGAGTGATCTGAACAACTGCAAGCCAGGCGATCCGAAATGCCCAGGGGACCTCCAGACATGCCAGGAGAATCTCAGGAATTGCAAGCCTGGTGACCCGAAGTGCCCTGGCGACTTGCAGACTTGTCAAGACAACCTTAGGAATTGCCAACCGGGCGATCCTAAGTGCCCAGGGGACCTCAGAACGTGTCAGGATAATCTCAGGAATTGCGACACAACCTGCCCAGGAAAGCTCAAGACATGCGAGGGCGACAAGAAAAAGTGTCTCGGAGCCAAGAAGAAGTGCGACAGAGATCTTGCCGCCTGTAAGAGGAAACCGAAGAAAAAAACACCCCCCGGCCCTTTCCGATGCTCCGAGGGTATGGTCGAAAACATCGGCGGGACGAACTATCGTCACCACTGCAACCAAGTCCAAGTCAGGGCGCGTTCGCACCAGCCTATGGTGTCTGCCGCAGATCCACGGGAGTGTGCACGTCAGTGCACACAGAGGGGTTGTGCGTTCATAATATTCGTGAGCGCCAACGCCTGCTATTTGCACGAGTATGGGTGGAATTCTGGGGCGACTAAAGCTGCTAGCTCTGGGTATACGGTGCTTGAAAGGGTCTAGATGGGGCTGGAGTTGGAAGAGAATCAGTAATTGTCTAAGGATAAATAGTCTGCCTGTATGAGGAAGTTGATATGTATTGTGTTAATCTACACTCAGTTATCCTTTTCCACTGTGACCCTGTAGCCAACAAGTTCAAGTTTCTTAACGGTCCTATTACTTCCACTTACTGACTCTATAAACACGAAATGATCATGAGACAAGAGCTGATAAACAATTCGATCCAAAGAAGCCCAAGTGTTACAATTCGCATCAGGCCAAACGAACATTGAATTCGCTTCCTCGCTATCCTTCTCAGAACCGACAACATACATCATCCGCCAGGATGATTCTGTATCACTCTTGAGACCTGTGGGATATAACCGGAAACGAACCTCGCCTGGAGGTGTTGGAAACTCAGGTGGTAAACCAAAGCTGAGATATGTGCTTGCGATGTCTGCTCCCCTGACTGTCTAGTTCGTGATCTGGAAGCCTGGCTCATCGACTACTGAGAGAGTAATGGTGCTGTTGGTTTTCTCATCGATGTATGTACCAGCGTAGATCTTCGAAGCCTCATCTTTGCCTGCCTCATCCACAGCAGGGAGGAGTTCCTGTACAATATTTGAAAACAGGAGTTGAAGTTGGCCTCCATTAACTTCCTCGTCAGGGCCGGCGTTAAAAGTGAAATTATCAGGTTATAGTCGGGAATTAATACCATGAGCGTGTGGTATGTAGTAATGTCGCCGGCCTTTGTGTAAAATTCAATAAGTCGCTTGTCCTTGGTGGCGTTGTTGGAGCGGAAAATCTCCCAAGGCTCACCAACGAGCATACCGGTCGATGAGGTACTAGTTGCTGACTTCAACCACTTTCTCGTCTGGACAGGGCTAAGCAGTTCACTTTTGAGAATAGCGTCTCCAAAGGCCATCATATCGTTGAGAGAGGAATAGTATATTCCAGCCCTGACAGTTATTTGTTGGTAATGCTCAGCCAACCAGGAAGATGAGGAGAACTTATGGATCACCAAAGCCAAGTGTCGCATTCCACCACTGATCATCAACGGGGATGAATCCTAAAGAGTCGTCAGGTTTCGCGTCAAATGTGTGCTTCATACCAGTGGGTTCCTAGATGTTCTTCTTTATAAGCTCGCCAGACGACATCCCGCTGACTTTCTCAATAACCATTCCATCAAGGCCCAGCCGGTATTTTGACAGTCAGTTGATGCAGCTTCTTTTCTCAATTAAGCAAAGGTACGAATATTTGAAACACCTGGGCTGGTAAATGGCAGGCGTCGAAAGCTCGCTTTTTGAACCCTTGTCAATCTCTTCTTGGAGTCGCCTGAATGCCTTCTCTCTCCCTTGCCCATAGAGCATAGGCATTTGTACATAGAAAATTCCAAGTAGCAAATATGCCTTGTCCTCAGAGCGCGTGGTGTTGCGTTTCTCTATCCAGGACAATCGTTGTGAAACGCTGAAATTAGGTAGAGGACTGCCTCGAAGCGAATCGACAGGAACCCCTATTGTTTCACGAATAACATCCTCCAGAGATTTTTTGCTCCCTAGCTTTATGCCCTCTTTAGAAAAGAATTCGACAGATTCTGGAGCAATGAGCTCTTGGAGAGTCCACCCACGGGTGAACCAGCGGCTGTTCCGAAAAGCTGGCATCCACTGCCATCGGTTGAATTCTTCGTTTGCGCTGGCTGTCGGTCTTGATACATCGGCAAGATAAACATAAAATTTAACCGCATTCCTGTACCAGCGATGCATGCAGTTGATAGCCTTTTGTAGCTCAGCACTACTTGACTTGTCGATGCAACATGTGTCGACCCATAAGTATTGTAAGCCATCCCGTAAAGCTTGTCTTCCGCAAAATTGGATTTTATCATATCCCGTTTTATCCTCGCCCCTACCACCCATGAGATCTTTGAAGGTGACCTCCTCAGAGCCCCATGCATGCGAAAGTATTGCATATGGCGGGATGCCATCACCAAGATAGTCCTTGGTCAGGTGGATATCACCCTTATAGTTGTGTTGTAGCAGGCGCATTAATACCCACACAGTTGGATTTCGTGACGATAGGCTTGTTCTCCTCTCGGTGCTGACCTCTTGGTTGCAGTAGTAATAGGTTGCTTATTGTACTCAGCATTGGATGATTGTGGCGGCTTTGGATTACTTGGTTGCTGCCTAGCTTGATTAATTAACTCCGCCACGCCTCACTATTGGATACTTATTTACCCCGCGTTGTCATGCACGAACCACCACGAGACTTGCCCCAGGCCACTGATCGCGTGGACTGTTGAAATGTATGAAGGTAAAACCATATCGGTTTTCTTATTTCTCACTTCCAATAGCAAGAGATGTGAATGTTACCTCACTTTTTGTTCGCAGGTACGTATTTGATGCATGTTTCAGACTCGAAGAAGGAAAGACGTATGCACAAGTGATTAATCTTGAATGTTCTCATTCAATTTTGTCTACACGGTCACATGCCTGAATCTATACCGCGGATGAATTCCATTATGCATTCTACTACCAGCTCGGGCAAAAGCTCATTGTTGAACTAAGCCAGCCCGTTCCAGAATATCCTTTCTTTCCTCGAGCCAACAGGCCGGACACTGAAACGAGAACTTGGACGTCCACGAGGCTCCGAGATCGGGATGGGCATTACAGCCAGCTCTCCATAGAGTCTGTTTTGAGGATGATAACGTTTCGTAAGGAATTGACGACGGTTAGGTCACGTTAAGTAGGAGCCATTACCCGTTCTCGATGCGCCTATGTTGCTGGTCTTTGGATGAAGCTAGGGAAAAGGTCTGCGCCCGCGAGCGGCACAAATGGTTCACCCGAATTCTTGTCGCAGTCTAAGCCTGGTTTTTCAGGCAAAAGTTACATTTCTTTCACACATTCGAAACGGGCGATGAGCCACGTTCCTAAGATAGTCAGGATATCATGTTAGGCGAGTAACTGTGCCCAGTAGCACTTAAGTCATATGAAATTACATTCAGGGAGCCACTTCTCTTAGTCAAGATACGATATTGTATACCGTGATACAGATATATAAATGAAGTTTAAGAGATGGTTGATTGTCTGCATACCACTATACTACCTGCAAGGCCCGATTTCAACTCCCGATGAGTTTCTGTAACATGGCATCAGAGAGCCTACCGATAACTTGTACTGACCCATCTCCAGTCGTGATATTTCTTGCCCTGACTAAACCCCCGCCCTCTAAGATTATCGTCTGCTGACTATTGTTACCAACACTAATATTCTCCATGTCATGTGTCTGTTTAGGGAAGGTCTGTTTGTCGGCGTGATCAGTCAAGACACAACCCACACCCAGCATTGTATTAGGCTGTATGGTGTTTGTAAGCTTGTGATCTTTATTATGCAGAGTACCTTGTTGAGTTGAATTGCACAAGTTATTTTGAGGTCCTTGTACGTGCTCTTGGAGCAGGACAACACAATCTCTTAGTAATTCCGTAGATTTTTCGAGCATTAACAGAGCGGTATTCTGAAGGTGGATAATTTTTCTCAAATCATCTATCGATGATTCGTCGGGATCCTAGAAGTTCACCCGTTCGTTAACTAACTGCTATTGAGTCCGCTTTACGCTATACTCACGCATAATTGCTGCCAATCAAATTCATCTCCTGGCTGTATCATATCTGTGTGAATATGTAGCGAGCTTCTTGATCTAATACTGATGTTTTGGTTTTTATCAATCATTCTGTTTGTTATGAGTAAGGAGGGAGCTTGTAGTTCCCAACAGACAGAGATAGAATGAGCTCTACTTTATGAAGTGCGAGATACTGCATATTTATGGAACTTCGGATTCCAACATGGGCCTCTAATGTACCAATCTATAGTTCGTTAATACAACCTGATATCGATATTGAAAGATAGTAGAGAAGGAAGTCGACGCATCATCGATTGCCATGGCCGGTAATTTCAGTAATCTTAGCGGCATACTATCATAATTACGAGGCTAAATTACCCTTTGGCTATTTCTTTGGTTGCGCATGCTTGAAGAAGTTCTTTCACAAAGTTGGAGGGTTGCGATGCTGGTAAGCGAATGGGAATACGGATAGCACTTGGCGCCCGCACGTAATGCGAGGGTGTGAACCCTATAGAAGGAGTATTTGTCTTATATTTTTGACTACTTTCCATTGGTGCAGTGAACTGTGATGCCATAATGGAAACCAGGCAGGAAGTGGTAGGCTTAATCAGTGATTAGTATTGCTTTCTAGCTACCAAAAATCCATGACGAAATGTTCAACCACTATTTATTCAAGGAGAAAAAATAGACAAGAGCAGTGAATCCGGCGGCGCCGGAGTTTAAGGCCACCACAATCTATTGTATTTGAAACCCCTTTGAGAGTATTCTAGTGATGACATACAGAAACCAAACTATAAAGAGACAAGCTTGGTGAAGGATAGTAATGGTTTCTAGCTACAAAAATCTATGACGATTCGTTCGCCAACCACCACTTATTCAAATGGAAAATAGCGGACCAGAGCACGAAATCCCGCGGCGTCTGACTTCGAAACTCCTGCCAGACCTTCAGGCAGGTACCAGGTGACTGTCATTAGTTGTCAGCAGACCAGTCCCGTGGAACCGGGATTGTCTGCCAAGTTTACATTTGCACTGATATGAGGTTAGAAGTCAAGATACTCCATTTGGGATGTAACGGTACGAGATATTAGATATATGACATTCGAGAACCCGGGAATAAAATATCAGCACTTTAAGGTTCAAAGCCTTGTCATCAGTGCAGCGCAAGTATGATATCTAAGATCCTGACATTTAAAACCTTAATATGCACACAATACAAGTCCGACACCTAAAGTTTTACTGCCTGGGATTGTAATATCTGGAAGCCTGCTGTCTGAAATACTGATATTTAAAATCCTTCTATCCAATATCCCAACATCCCTGCATTCTAGACGTGCCATATAAGACTCTTGATCTAAAGCCCGATCCGTTCGGGTCCGTCAAGAGGTGTTTCATTCTAAGTCTATTGCCGTTCTCCCGAAATAATGGCCCGTACGCCTGCAAATGCAACTTGGTCTTCGTGTTTCCATACATGTATCAAGTTGGTTTCCTTGGACTGTTATAGGTTGTTCTTAACAGCTACGGAACGAGGAGGACAGTGCTTACTCTTTGTTAAATGTACCGCAGCTCGCGATCTACTACTAATCTTAGGTAGCTACGTAAACAACCTAGTAGAGGAAGTTTATTAGGCTATAAATAGATTTAGTTAAGATAAAGTAAAAAAGAACCTTAAGGAATTATATATAGTAAACAATAATATTAAATTAAATACCTTATAAATTAGGCTAAAAAAGCTTATCTAAGAGTAGCTTGACTTTAATTGGCTCTAAG
>JABCJZ010000329.1:0-48108 GCA_013184445.1 Fusarium sp. NRRL 53497 | reverse complement strand
CCCACCAACCCTCCTCCACCTCATTCCCTACCTGGTCTGTCTGGCCGTTTTTTCTCTCCCTCCCTGGCGCCTCTTTACTCATTTGAGCATTATTACCTTGCATTATTTCCAACCTACTGGACTGAATTGGACTGGACTGGACCGGCCTCTACTGCACCTACTGGCCACGGCCTGCATACAGCCTACCTTACAACCTACCGTACCTTACCTACAGCTAATCAACTTCTATTACATTACTGGCTTGCTTGTCGGCCTGAGGCTCACCTCACGCACCCCCTGTGTTTCCTGGTCCCTGATCTTTTGGAGGTCAACCTAGACGACATCGAAATTCATCCCTCTCTCCCTCCTTTGATTCCTTCCTCCCTCCACATTTGTGCCGTCCTCTCATCGACGCCTACTTTTGTCTCTTCTTCTTCTCCGACTTGTCTAGTCTCGTCTCTCATACTCACTCACTGTCTGAGGCTCTCGTTGATTGCTCCTTGGCAGATGCAGTGCCGTCCCTCTTCCTTCTCTTGACTTGAGACTACACTTTTCGGCTTCGTCGACACTCGTTTCGACCATATTGCTTTATTAATACTTTGATCTGCTCACCTTCCCCTGGATATCATCATCCCAAGCTTTGCAAAACTACGCACTCTCGTGCTTTACGTTTCTCGTTCGACATTTCGTTACACTCGCTCTTGCAACCGATTACCGTTATTTTGCATCTTCAGCCTCGCCAAACCCTCCGGTTTCGATTCGGCCGAAAGTCTTTCAAATTCGATCACCATATATACTAAACGGTCGCTTCCTGGAACGACCCTTTTCATTTTACTAGGCTGTGTCTTGTTCTTCTTTGAATAAGTCAATGCGCTTATAATATTCGATTTCGTCGACTAAATTCTGCATAACTAGTTGCTTTAGCATTGTTATCTGGCCCTCTTTGTCTTGTTAGATTTGTTCTCGAGATTTTGGACGGTTTCCTCCCCTGAAAACCTAACTCTGCTGTGCAGTCAGTAAGCTCGAGACTCGGACCGCCTGAAGTTGCTCAGTCGGACCATTTTCCCAGCTTCGCAGCTCTCTCCGTGCCTCACTCTGGCACGTCCAATTCTTCAAAACGGCTGTACTGTCGCACGTCGGGCGGGACTCGCTCGTCCCCCCTCATCTGCTCGGTATGCAAGACCTCAACGGACCCGTTGGCCAAGGTGCCCCGAACGGCTCTGCCAACCGCTTCGGACACGCCTCCAAACCTTCCAACAGCGATACTGGCTTCTCTCACGGTGCCTTCAACTCCAACATCTCGGGCTTCGCCGATCGACACCCTCGCCGGGGTAACATTCCCTCGATCAATACTCAGCCTCAGCCTATGGCCCAGCAGCCTTCCAACCATGGAGTTGACATGACTACCCCGGGCACTGCATTTGACATGCAGTTCACCCCCCTTTTGCCTTCTCAACTGCTGCTCGGCAGCCCTTTCCAGCCTGGAACACCAGCTGCCTTTGCCAGCCCTCAGTTTCAGAGCCTCCCCGGATTTCAGCAACAGCAGGGAAACAACCAGCAGCAGAACGGTATCTCTAGCCCCGTGCAGCAGACCATCTCTCCTCAGTCATACCAGGGGATAGTCTCTCCTTCCACTTATGGCGCCCCTCAATTCTACCCTCCCCAGTCTCCTACTGGTGGCTACGGTATGCAGGCACCTCTGCCTCCTACCTCGCCTGTCTCAATGGGATCCGGTGTTGTTACAGGAACCAGCCGAACGGTTTACCTTGGTAACATTCCTCCGGACACTGTGGCTGAGGAGATTCTTGGCCATGTTCGAAGTGGTCAAATTGAGTCAGTTCGTCTTCTGCCTGACAAGAACTGTGCTTTCATCTCGTTCCTCGACGCTAGCTCAGCCACTCACTTCCACTCTGATGCCATCTTGAAAAAGCTCTGCATCAAGGGTCAGGACATCAAGATTGGTTGGGGCAAGCCTTCCCAGGTTCCTACCTCTGTTGCTTTGGCTGTCCAGCAATCTGGAGCGTCACGAAATGTTTACCTTGGCAATCTGCCTGAGGAGGTCACTGATGAGGAACTGCGGGAGGACCTCGGTAAGTTCGGTGCCATTGACACAATCAAGGTCGTTCGTGAGAAGAACATTGCGTTTGTCCATTACCTGTCGATTGCCAACGCCATCAAGGCTGTTTCTCAGCTTCCTCAAGAGCCCAAGTGGCAGGCTCCTCGCCGTGTGTACTACGGCAAGGATCGCTGCGCCTACGTTTCCAAGACTCAGCAGCAGAATGCTGCTCAGTACCTGGGTATCGCTCCTGGCTACGCCCACATGCTGACAGGTGCCGACCGCGACCTGATCTCGAATGCTCTGGCCCAGCAGTCTGTTGCTGCTGCTGCCGTCGCCACGACTGCTGGAGGTATCAACAATCTCGGTAATCGAACCATCTATCTGGGCAACATCCACCCCGAGACGACGATTGAGGAGATTTGCAACGTGGTTCGCGGCGGACTTCTTCACCACATCCGTTATATCCCCGACAAGCACATCTGCTTCGTTACCTTCATCGATCCCACCGCTGCTGCTTCATTCTACGCCCTGAGCAACATCCAGGGTCTCATGATCCACAACCGACGCCTCAAGATTGGCTGGGGTAAGCACTCTGGAGCTCTTCCTCCTGCTATTGCTCTGGCTGTTAGCGGAGGTGCTTCCCGAAATGTTTACATCGGTAACCTCGACGAGACCTGGACTGAGGAGCGTCTTCGACAAGACTTTTCTGAGTATGGTGAAATTGAGCTTGTCAACACTTTGCGCGAGAAGAGTTGTGCTTTTGTCAATTTTACCAACATTGCCAACGCCATCAAGGCCATTGAGGCCATCCGAGGCCGAGACGACTACAGGAAGTTCAAGGTCAACTTTGGCAAGGATCGTTGCGGTAACCCTCCTCGTCAGATGCAGCAGTCTCAGTCTCCTCGTGGCGATGGTGTGTCTTCTCCTCCTCCTAACGGATCCCAAAACAGCGGTTCTCCTACCAATGGCAACACCCCTCAGCAGTCGGCTGCTCTCTTCAACGCCAACAGCAATCCTTTGACAATGTATCTGAACCAGGTCTCCCACCAAGCTCAGCAGCAGCAGCATCATCAGCAACAGCAGATCGCTGCTCAGCAAAATGCCTTGTTCGGTACCGCGCAGCCCTCTCCCAGCGATCTCGATCTCGCCATGTCCCAGCAGGTACCTGTTTCTGGCCACGGTCAGTCAGCGAGTATCTCTAACGGATACCCGGCCAACGGCGGAGCACCCGGTGCTACCACAATTGGTGGCTTGCTAGCACCAGGCCGTGGTCAGCACAGCAGGGCGGTCAGTCTTCCCGTTCTTGCTCCTGGATTCGAGAACGGTGGCAACGGCTCCAATGGTATTCCTGGAGCAGAAACCGAACGCCGAGGTCATCACTACCAAGCGAGCTATGGCGGTATGGGATCTGGATTTGGTCTCGCCATTCAGGGAGGACTCAACGGTTGGGTTGAGGAGGAAGTTGCAAACTAATGACGCTTGTGCATCTTTATGCCTTCATTCTCATCACAAGCGAGATTGAACGAAAAACTTGCTTAAACGTTGTAATCGACGCCGCATGTCGCGTCATGTCCTTATTATTGGGCTTTACAGAACTTCATTCTTTGATTTCCCTTTTTCTTGATAATTTACCTTTTCGGTGTATCTTTTTTTGTATTGCAAGTTGGTCTCGATTTTTGATGTTGTGCTCATGAGCAGAAGAGAGCATCCGAAAGAAACGGGATTTGTGATTAATACGCCCCTTGTAAAAGAGAGGGGTGCTCATGGTTGAGACGAGACGCTGTTTAAACGGGAGGATTCAGCATGGGATGGATGGATGAGAGGATATATCACCTGCGTTTTATGTCTATTACGGAGCGGAGTCTTAGGTTAGGTTAGGCACTACAGTCTTGAACGCAGATCATATGATCACTTATCATTATGCTTCTATTTATGTATGTGACAAGTTGAGCTTCTCCTGGATGGGATCACGTTTCATGTATGTACTGTACTAACTTGTATCTATCTTGTGCTGTTGTTCCGTAAGCAAAATGCAAGGTGTCCAGTGAAAGCCTGGGAACTCGAAGGCTGAAAACAGAGTTAGAAATTACAGAATCTTGATTACTTCCCATGTGCATATATATGGTTTTCATATTTAGTATCCCGAAGGCTCAGGCTTGGATGGAAAGGCTGGTTCCTTGATATTGGCGCGACACTGTTGTTTCCAGTTTGTAGGTGTGAATTTGTCCACGATCTCCTTGAAGGCTTCCTGATGAAAGGGTAAGTAACGCACAATATGAGTCGTGATTCTAAGATGATAAAGAGATGAGAGGAGAGTGGGCACGTACCAAAGTGCAAAAGGATTCATCGCCATCAAGATGTTTACCTGATGTTTTGCAGCCAGGGATAGTTACTGGGCGGTCGTTGTAGCGCAGGCGGACGTAATAGCCCTTGAGTCGCTCCTTTTCATTATCTGTCAGGTCGGGGGTCTTCTTGCGGCCGATACCAGGAGGTGGCGATCCAGCGAGAGAGGCTCCTTTGTTTCCTAACCCCAAGAAGGAGAGGAAGCCACTCGACTTGGGAGCTTCAGGTGGAGGCGTAGCGCCAGCATTGACGTGACGGAAGAGTTCAATTGCAACGTGACTCGTGAATGGTGGCCAAGCCTGTTCGTCGAAGGCTCCAAGACTGGCGAGCGTGGCAGCAAGAGTGGTATCATGGCAACCGCTCATTCCAAATCGCACAGGTGAGGGCTCAGTAGCAGAGCCCTTCTTGTTGAGGGCTAGCTCATACTCGCCGTCTGCACCAGAATGCTCAGCACTACCGATCATACGGGAGACAATGTCACCGAGCAGACCACCAATGCCTAGAGTACGGTACTCTTCACTCTCCTTATATCCAGCATACCACTCCTCAACACCAATCTTCTCAATAATTCGCTTAACTTCTGGATCGTAGAACTCTTTGGGCAGTCGAGTGGCTGGGCTGTGAGCTTTTGTAGCGTTGATGGTATCCATAATACCACTTAGACGTGGGCGAGAGTCGACAGCAACATGCGGGTGCTCTTCAGGCATCCAGCGGCCGAGGCGCTTTGTAAGATATGCCATATCATCGGAATCATTCCAGCGTTCAGCGCAACGCTGTGCAAAAGCGCGAGCGAGAGCAGCAAAGCGTCGGCAGTTGCCATCGTTGGGGAAGAGAGTTTCGTCAGCTGGCGATCGGGTGAGGATTGTTGGAGGATGAAGACCAGGGGCACGAGCAGAAGGAGGGTAGAGGCCGTAGAAAGCTTGTTGGAGCGACTCGAGAGCTCGTGGTATAGGTGTCGCTCGGAGGTAGATGGCTGCGGTATCGGTATCGGCGGCGAGGTTCTCTGGGAGGAAGCGAAGCTGGTCGATGTAGAGATGTCGTAGGCGGTGACCAAGATTATATGTAGTTTCTCGTCCGCGATCGGTCAGCATGCCCATATCGCAAATAGCATCAAGTTCGCCGTTGCGACCAGTAGCTATAATAGGTGCATCGTCAGGTCCAAATGTCTCGAGACGACGCTTCCACTCGAGAGCGGTAAGACCTGGATTGTCGGCCGGGTCAACATGAGAGTCGGTGGTAGAAGGGTCAAGAATGACGCTGGTTAAACGACGAGCTGCAGAGCAATATGGCCAGAAGGGCGCAAGGCCAGCAGAGGTGAAGCGAGCGGTGATGGGAGTACGTTCGCCATGGCGAAGGAGGATCTGAACGAGTTGCAGACGTAGTTGAGGCGGGTAGAGGGTCTTGATCTCAGCTTCTGAGTATGGAAGTCGAGGATCGAGGGTCGACATTGTGACGAGCTGATGATGATAGAGAGCTGGTAGTGACTCTGGTGATCAGTAGAAGCTACAGGACAGGATCCTTTTGATCAAAGTCATGACATAACGATTAAACCTTGGTATTGGCTCCGTTGAGGCCGGGCCGTGTCGGCGCCGTTGACCGGGGCCGAGTGGGGCTGCATAGCACGAGGGAAAGTCGGTGGATGACGTTACTTGGCATTGGTGTTGGTGTTGGTGTTGGCGTTGACGTTGGGAATTGAGTGCGGGTGGCTGGTGAGTTTCATGACTAATATTTCCGATGAACTCTAGATATTGTATCATTAAAATTATATCAATCATCTAATGTTGGGCTCTCAAGTAAAGAGAGAGATCCTCATTCTCTTGATCCTCATTCTCTTGATCCTCAGTCTTTGATCCTAAGGGCTGTGTTGTTTATCAATGCTACTTGGATTTCTTGGTACTGCGATGTTACCCACTGAAAGCTGCAAGGAACAGTTCCTTTCAGTTGGTAACTGTTGATCTATCATGATCGTGAGATTCGTAACTTGCTATAGAATCATGTGCTGATTGTCGTATGCCTCTATTATCATCTTTCACATGCAAATCTCACGATTGAATCGATTTAGTATCATTTTTCAAGGGTCCATAAGCTGAGGATCCATTATCACATGAACATGTGGATGTCTCCTGCCTCCTGCGTTGAATCTTAGTCTAATGTCTTGGCTCTTTCCCGAATAAGAGATTTCTTTCTAGATTCGTTCCTACCATTCGGGAGTTGTAAGAGACTAATACGAACAACACCAAAATTGGACAAGAATTGAAGAGCATCACCCTAACATCAACCTCTAGCATGATTAATTGATCATCATCAGCCTCAGCCTCCGCTTCGCCCTACAAAACCAAAGCCTGTTGATCAATTCCCCAGAAACAACTCTTGTCGGCCCGCAATTGGTTCAGAACCCCCGTTTTATTTTGTTCCGTCCATACACCATGACCTCATTCAACCAACGATGATCAGGGCTAATGCTTGGAACCTTCGATTAGGTCTGTCTATTAATTACTGCCTTTCCAAATGCTGACTTCTTCTCTCAACAACAGTCTTACACCTACAATATCAACAGTCCGCCTAATACGGTTAATACGAGAACGAAAGAGAAAAAACGGCATATACCTAAACACCAACACCAACCATTCATCGTGGATCCATCCACACCCGGGCATCCCGGATCAGCACACACAGCCGCATTGTTGGACACATTGACATCTCTCTGGCTTAGCTCCACCACAACCGCATCTGTCACTTCTCCGTGATTTGATTTAGGCCGAGGGACAAACAACAGCCGCATCGCTGCCATGTCTGACAATTCTTTGCTCTACCTTCCTTAAATATCCTCTTCTGGTGTCTCGTCTCGTCTCGCCTCGCCTTGTCTTGCTACCCAACCTGCTTGTTCAACGTACGCACGAACTTCGGTCCTTTTTCTCGGTGACCCATTGTTCAACCTCAATCCCGTTCTCATCGACTCTGTTAGTGTCAGATTTGAGGGTTGGAGTTCTGGTTTGGCTCGTTAATCAAGCTCAATCGGGTGCATCATGGCGACGAAACCATCAAATGAGCCTCTACCTGATATCCCAAGCCCAGATATCCAGGACGACGATGATTCTATCATTCGCAACCAAGATGAGGCCGAGGCACTTCTGCAACCAGCTCTGAGTGATGCTGCTAGACACTTAACCTCACAAAATACGCCTGCCATCGAAAAAGCATTAGCACTGGATAAGAGTCGAGCCGGTTTGTTCGATGTACCCGTCGATAGACCTGGTGACACAAGCCCTGACTTCTCATCTTCGCCCGAGACAACCCCCCAGGTACCACAATTTGCTACCCCAGAAAGGTTCCCCGCAAAGGTATCGCCCAACCAGCCATCTCAAGATGCATTGCCTTCACCGTGGCAGGCTCAGCCAAAGCCATCTACAATCAAGGGTTCCGCAAGCAGACCCTCTGGGAGTATTCTGGGAAATGCCTTAGCTCCAGCGAGGAATAGATCCAGGTCGGCAGGACAAGAAGCATTGAGAAGACTGCAGAAGGCATGGCCATCTCTCAGTACACCAACGCATCTGTTACCATCCATGCCAAGCTCATTCTTCTCAAGTTCAAACGATAAACCCAGTGCCAGTACTTCAGATGTTCCGAGTCACTCATCTCCAGCAACCCGGCACCATTCGCCTCATATTCCGTCCAATGCGCTTGGTGTCTCTCAAACGAGACCTCGTCTATCACCACAACAACCTATAGTGCTCGCTTCCCCTCCTCGGGGTCCCAATGCCTCATCTGCTCCTATGCGACCCAGGGTTCTTCGACGGGTCACTTCTGATGAGAGCCACTTATATCACAGCCTATCTCGCACTTCTTCTCTCGGTGATGATGAACGGTTCCAGGATGTTCGTGAAATGGTCAATATTCGGTTCATGGCCCTCAAAGACAGCCTTCCAGATGTTCCAAACTTCAAAATGCCTAGTCTACCCAAGCTTTACAGCCAGGCGAGAAAGTCAACTCATTCCCTTGGTGTATTTAACTCCCCTGATCCGTCACCAACTCCCAGCCAACTCCCCAAGGGTTTCGATGTTAACTCAAAAGATGGTTCAGCGGTTCTTGATCGGGTCTTGGAATCGCTGACTGGTGACTTGGTTATCATGGGTGGTTACCGTGGTTCTGTCTTACGATCTGCCGAGCCACCTCACCAACAGGTTTGGGCTCCCGTGAAGCTCGGTCTCAACATGCGGAAGGTCAACCTCGAGGTCGGATTAGAGGATGAGGATGAAGAAAGAATGGAAGAGACGATTAAAGCAGACGGTATGCTGAAACACATCGGTCCTGTCGACGTCTCTCGAAAATTCATCAAGAAACTCCGCTCCTGCGATAATGCTCGATCGGGAAAACTGCGAATCTGGGACTATGGTTATGACTGGCGGCTGAGTCCCCATTTGCTATCTCGCAAGTTACAAGAGTATCTTCAAAAACTCCCTTCAAACCAGCCGGGAACACTAGCTGGGTCTCGCGGAGCCCTTGTTATCTCTCACAGCTTGGGTGGTATCATCACACGCCATGCTGTCAACCAGAGACCCGATCTCTTCTCAGGGGTCTTGTACTGCGGCACACCGCAACGTTGCGTCAATATTCTGAACCCTCTGCGCCACGGCGATGTAGTCCTTCTGAATGAGAGGCTTCTCACAGCAAGTGTTAACTTCAGTATGCGGACGTCGTTCGTCTTCCTCCCAGAGGACGGGTTCTGCTTTGTAGATAGGAATACGGGAGAGGAGTATCCTATCGACTTTTATGATCCTCAGGAATGGATCAGGTGGCATCTGAGCCCGTGTATGCAACCAGCCTTGCCGTCTCGCAACCGCCCACAGTCATCGTCTTTCTCGTCCTTCTTACCAAACTCCTTACGGGCTCGTGCTGATAGTAAGAGTGAGAAATGGCCCCCTTCACCAACAACAGCTGCCCGAGACCACAACCCTGTCACAGTTCAGCTCAATGGAAGTGGTGCCAATGTGGAAGAATCAAAGCCCTCAGATGTGCAGCGTAAGCGTTACTTGGATTATCTCACCCGGACTCTTGCAGCGACTCGCATGTTTCGCTCCGAATTAGCCCACTCGCCAGAACACCAGGAAGCCAATGCCTACCCTCCTCATGCCGTGCTATATGGCAAAAGTATACCCACGGTGTACGCAGCCCAGGTCACTGGTCGTGAAGGCATATGCTATTCCGATGCCTATGACGACCTTCTCTTCCGACCGGGTGATGGCGTCGTCTTAGCCAAGGAAGCCATGCTTCCGGAAGGGTATTCCATCGCTCGCGGGGGTCGGGTCTGCACCGAACGCGGCCATATCACCATGCTCGGCGATCTGCCGGCTATGGGAAAGGCACTCGAGGCACTCGTCAGGGGCCGGCGGAAGGGAATCGGCATGGGAATTGGCGGTGACGAGGCAAAGTAGGTGATGAAGAGACGGGTTCCGGCTGGGTCGAGGTAACACTGCGCGATGCCATGCCGTCAATCGGCAACACGATACGGCACCGGAAGGAGTCGCCGCCACCACCGGATCTGGATGTGAGGCACTGCAGATGAGGCTGTAAGTAAGCATTGGCACAAAGAGGCGGAAGCATGGCGTCTGCATTAAATGAATGAATGAAATCACGAAAGGGGAAGGACATGTTAGATATTATTTTACACTTGCATTATTGGACTGGCGTCCGGTTGCCTCATAGTTCTGTAGTATAGCTTTTGTACGAATATGATACAGAAAAACATGATGCAGATAGCCTCTTAAATAAATGGCTTCCTTTCTTCGCTGAAATTTCACTCCAATGACGCCCCGAGTCTTTCAATATACACCACCAGCCCCTCTATGTGACACAGGTCCTTTGCAATGCACCTTTTGTGACCTGGTAAGCCCTAGTGCCGACGTTGAAATCCTATGTAGCTTCCAGAATGAAGGCAATGTGGTATTGTTAAGCGGTACTGTTTTACCCACTTGAAACAACCTGTCCAGACATGCGCAAAATGAATATGAGGGGTATAAGAGTAAATACAGTCGCTATCTTCGCCTGAAAGCAGATGAGATGCTGAGCTGAGCCAGCATGTGTTAAACGACTGATTGATGGCCCAGATTGGCGCCTCTCGTAAATAATGTCACCCAGCCCGATGGTGGGTGGAAGCGGCGCTTGGAGAGAGGGTGTCCTGGAGGCTCAGCGTTTGTCCTTTTGTTGGTGAAAGGAAGCCTAAACTGTACGACGTTTCCGCGATCTTCGCCTTCTATAGAGTGAGTTGCGTATTCGGTGGCTCAGAAGGTATGAGTGGTTTGCCTCGTTCAAGGAGAATGCGCTCACGCAGCGCCAACGCTCTGAAAGGCACTAAGAGGTAGAATACTCCAGCAGGGTGGTGTCCAGCCGGGTGTCTGTTCGCACAGAGTTGCGAGAGCAGCTCGAATCTGGTGGGCCATGCGGACGTAGACCATAGTGGGCTCTACGTAGGAATGCGATTCTGGAGTTTCCTCTGCACGAGGAACAAAGATGATCTCCTCAAGCGCAGGCATGCGTGCCTGAATGCGTCTCAGGAGCTCGACGGTGAGACTAGCAGCGGTCATGGAGCGGTAAGTTGTGTCGATCCAGAAAAGATCATCGTTGATAGCGAGACGACGAACAAGAGCAAGTTCCTCAGGATCGCACATGGACATGCATGTTTGGAATTGAGAGTCTGCGGCCATGTAACCATTGCGAGGGCCAAAGTAAAGGATATCGCGCTCGGGGTCGAGAAAGACTTGTCCAGGGCCACGAGCAAAGCCAAAGCCAAGACCGTAGTGCTTTAGAGCTTCACTGCGCGACTCGACGCATGTGTGGAGGTTGGCGGGAATCGTCGCTGGTGAAGTGCATCCTGTCCATGAGAACGACTCTGAGCGGCCGGACCATGAGGAACCGCATTGGAGGGGTACGAGGCGTGTGGCAGGGAGGTTGTAGTTCCAGATCTTGAGACGTAATTCGGTAGGGAGTTTGCAGAAGTTATGCTAAAAGGTCAGGGTTAGCATATTTGTGTATTATTGGAGAGTGAAGGGTGAGGATGAAGAATGTGGTGGTTGACTTACAAAGGTGCCAGATGCCGGTGATGGCGGGGCATACATTGAGTGAGAAGACATGGCTCGACCAAGTAAATGTGATGGTGAGTATTAAATAATATTGCGGTAGTTGTCGCAAACTCTAGGCGATATGCGTGATGTTCATGCGCTGAGAAATTGACAATCACAGGACGGCCAATGTGTCTTGGTAAGGCGTAGTAGATGTCGGTGGTGATAAGCTTGTTGGGTTTGGGTGCGTAAAAGTATTTGACGGTAGAGTATATTTGAGAGGAGTGGTCTGTTGATCAGTTCAAGTAATACAAAAGCACGGAAATAAAACGCTCTGCTTGAATAGAGTCAAAATATACTCGAGAAGCCAAAGAGAACACTGAGGGGCAGGTGAAGGATACTAATATAAGTTGAGTTGAGTTGACCAAACTAAACAATGGGAGAGAAGACAAGACGAGATGAGTGAATGACGATAGAGGGACTCGGAAAGGGTGTGTTTTTCAATCTCTCTCCTCTCACCCCCATATCATACCCATACCTTACCTGACTTACCTTAGCCCTCACCTCACTAAAAGGCAACCCCAGGCCAGTGCTCTGAGGATCCATGTCGATGCCCCATGTCAGTCGATGCCCTTGTCATGTTCATACCCATGACATGCCTAAACTTATTCATACCCAGGGGAGGAACCCATTTGCGTTTGAGGCTTGAAGAACAAGAGACTTCAATACCAACTCAACTCGACATGATCAGTCAGAAAAGGAAAAAGAGAAACAGGGATGAAGCGCAGTTGACAGCCCGGAAACTGCATAATGCATTCATATTCCCGAAAAGCCCCTTCATATTCATACACCCAGCCTGACCTGACCTGACAGAGAACTTCTGCCAGCTGCAAGCTTGATACTGCCACCCAAAGACAGGCACAGACACATCACGGACAGAACCGACTGCTCGGGTCCGGAGAGCCGGGGGTGCGAGCTAACTTACAGTACGGTGCGGGTACGGGACAGCCTAAGTGAGAGCACAGGCTGCACAAGTACCATCACATCCATAGCTCCAGCTAAGCCGCTCTGAGCCTAACATCAGGATAATGTTTTCCCAAACCTGTAGTTAGTAGGTAATTCTCCTTGTAGAAGGCTCTAATGGGTGCCGCATTCAAGGCAGCCACAAATGATGTTGATTGCTGCAACTCCAATGTTATCCGCTTTATGCATGCATGCCCCGTTCCCGTGTCTCGTATGAGCCGCATATGACAGAAAGAGAGCAAGAAAGAGAGGGCTAGATCTCTTGTTAGTGAAATGAGCTAAAAAGCCCTCATCTCATCACGGGGAGAAATACCCGGACATAAGAATCTTGGACTCTCCGCAAGCGTTTATCCCCCCTTTGAGACGCTGTTTCTTGTTGTTTTGCGAAGGGGCCATCGCATTGAAACATGTGCATATATCTCGTCCAATAGGCGTGCTCAATCAACTCCGGAAGTTTTCCAGTTCGATTTTCCCCAATGATTGGGCTTGTCATTTCTTCTGTAGGAACATGGGTCATATCATGGGTCCCTGTCATGGCTTTCAAAGCCCATGCTTCGATGCGATTGGCCAGAATTCTTAGAGCAGTATCGTAGTACCCTTATTGAATTGCGGATAGCCGTTGATCCGAAGCATGACAAGGACGGCCACAAACCTTAGCCAATACTTGACATTGACACTGACACTGACGACTGTGACTGATGTGACGATGCTCCCTTAATCCCAGATATGAGCATATCTCCCATCATGTCTTAGGTCGTATGATGCTATTCCGATCTGGATGAGACATGTTTATTGTCTCCATCTCTTGTTTTCTCCTTCAAAGACATTCAAGTCCAAGCAGCCAAGCACCACCCCCGAGGGGTGTCTTACTTCACAGTCAACACCTCCTTGTCTGTTCTCGTCCTCGTCGCTTTCTCCGGTGTGGGACACCTAGGTGACGGTTGTGTAGTTTATATCCACATGCCGTTCATGATTCCCGGCTTCAAGGGCCGGGATACGGATAGACTGTATGGATTTGTCAATTCTTCGAGATTCAGGTCCCCATGACCACCGTAGCATAGCGTAGCGTAGTGCTAGACATTTGTGCCCTTAGCCAAAAGAACCCTATTTCTTTTGTTGTTGAGGGGTCTTGCAGCTTCAGCTATCTAATGCATCTGCTGTTGTCGAACTGTTCCAGCTGTTCCAATCATGTCCCAAGAATAAGATACGCTAAGCAGCTGCAGAACATAAAGATTGCATTAGGTTCCTTGACAGCTGCGGTCACTGAGTGCACAAAGGACCTCCCTCTCGCAGAAGGTTCCATAATTGAGAACCTCTTCCTTGGTTCTCAGCTGGCTTGAAGCCAACAACAATAGCGGGGCTTTTGGAGATAGCTTCCAATCTTTTGGGTGATGGACAACTGCATCTGATCTGCATCCTGTTGATGCTGATGAGGTCTTTTAATATCGAAAAAGCAAGGGTCGGGATCTTTCATTTGAGACGCCCCAGTTCATCAAATGAGATGTTCACAGTATATCCGCTGTAAAGAGGTTCTGTGCCGGTGTTTGTCTCAGCTGTTCAGAAACCGAGATCTAAGTTTGTGAAGACGTCAAGGGTAGCGTATTTTCGATTACTGAACGTTAGGGATCATGCCAGACCCTTCCCCTGCATCGTTCACTCTGATTGACTCGTCTAAATAGCGGCTTGCAAGGATTGAGGATGGATCCTTGTTGGTCCTGGCGTCCTAACCGCAACCGGCGAGGACGCTACTGTCGATCATCCGCGACGCCTCACAGCGCCAGAGAACGTCCTTGAGGGCTTGAGGGCTTGAAGTCTTGAACATCTTGGCACATGCCAACCAACGTCAGTCAACCTCTGTATGTATCGGGCTCGCTCGTTCATCGCGTTTTCGGTGTAACCATCGTGAAACAGCGATGATCATTTATAGACATTCTGGAAGATAGTATTGGATTGGTTGGTCTCCGATTCTGCTCTGATTGCTTGCTTGATCCTTGTGCTGCGCCGCAACGATATGTATGTGGATGCTTCTCAGGCCGCATCGATGTGCCCGGCAGTTGGAGTATGTTATGTAACTCGTAAAGCCGTTGGAGATTAAAGCATCACCGGGCAGCCTCATTGTGGAGGAGTGGTAACTGTACCCGTCCTGTAACAATGTCAAGCATCAACTGGCAAAAGCAATCCTGCTAGTTTCATTTCGGGTACGTGGCGGACCGGTCAGTTTAACGTGTTTCTAGGACGGTACAGAAGATTGAAGGCTGTAAGAGCCCCTGCTGTAAAGTAAAGTGTAAACGCTGGAGCAGTGTCCGTATCCGCAAGCTGAAAAAAGTATGTTGCATCGAAGACTTTGATTCATCTTGACTTGACCTTCGGGGTGATAGTGATACGCTAAGGTAAGCTCTAGCCCGAATATTTTCGGGGTCCACTTCGGGGGAAATCAAAACTGTCAGAAGTTGTGGCGTATGCTGTGGCTTTTTCTTGACAGGTCAGGTGATTGCACATGTGACCACCTAGCTCGTTCCAAAGGGTTTGATGCATCTTGAGAGTTGAGACTCCCATCTTTAGAATCTCATCTTGATAGATGGATTAACTCAGCCATCACTGGTCGGCCGCCGTTCCTGCAGCCTTTTTTTTCTCCTTTTATCAAACGTACATAACCGCTCACGCCAAACGGTTTGGCACGGACCAAAATAGATCTTGGAGACAACCACCTCGGGGAAAATTGGTTGTCTCTGATTGGCCAAATGCATGTCTAAGCGCTCGAAGCAACACGGTCAACTGCTGTAGTTAGAGGTTGAACCAATCCAAGCTCAGCATCTCATGTCAATCTCTCACACTACATCAAAGAGCGCGCCTATGCTGCAACTCTTGCATAGGCGCTTCGACCTTATCACCGTGATCGGCTTGATTTAATTGGCCTTTTGGGTGTTGTTGTGATGGTGTTCGTCGCTTAACGTTAATAGGATCTTGTTAAGATTTAATCAATCTCTTGTATATCTATGTTCGAAATCCCCTCGATCTAGGGAGTCTAGTTCTCTATCAACTCCAGTTCCTTCGTGCCTACGTTTGGTTTCCTTTTTCCTTTCTTCTTTTCGTATAATCCATTCATTTCTCTCCAGCCGGTCTTGGGGTTTTGCTTCTGTCTTGGTCCAGTCCCTAGTGATTTCTCTACACCAACATACCTTATCAGTCTATATCTCCAGAATGGAACCCACCACCAGAAACATGTCCATCGGCACCAAGACGGAGATCTCAGCGTCTAATTTCGAAGCAGACGTCGAGTCGGTTCGAACCGAACCCAGCTTTCGTATCTATCGCTTGATCGACAGCGCTAGACTGGGCCTCACAGTCCTTGGACTCGCAGCTGGCGTGACCATCCTTGGTGTTTCGGCAGACGCCCTCGCTGTCTTGAATGCTACCTACGTCCCGGAAGATTGGTTACTCCAACTATGGCCTGCCAACTTTGATATACGCCCTACCGTGGCTCTTGTAGTCGGTAGTGCCCTGGTTGTTGTAGCCAATCTCATTTCGTTGATGGCCGGCAAGATTCCGACTGTAAGGCGACCCCCAGTCTTTTATTTGTGTTGATTGCTTGCTTTTTGGTTCTATAACTAACGGTCATGGTGCAAACAAGGCCCGCGGAAACGCTGCAGTCAAGGCAGCTGCCACATTTATTCCCCCAGCTATTGCTCTGATCGCCGCCATCATCGCCATGTCTTTCTTCTACGGGGTCAACGCCTCAACCACCAGTGATTCTCTCCAGAGCTGGACATGTCGCTGGAAGGACGTGACGATGAACGTGCAGCCCCATTTCGGTACGCTCTGCAAGCAGAGCCGGGCCGGTGTAGGGCTCTTGGTCATGCTAGTTCCCGTGGAGGCTATAATTCTGGGGTTGGCGGCGTATCAGTTCAGCCTAGAGCGACGCTTCGACTTGGGCGCTCGTGGGCCCTCCCGTAAGGCGGGAAGCCCTGCCCTATCGTGAGATTGGTATTGTGGTTGAGATTAGGACCAAGGATCACGGATAGATTGCGAGTACCAAGACCTTGGGCCTGGGCTCAGATCGTTGCGTTATCAGGTCTGATCGCCGGAAACCAGCCGAGTTGAATCGATGGAATTCTTGAAGGATCGAAATGAGTGACAACTAGTTGTGGGGTATGATAATCAGCCCAAGGAGGCTGAGACTATTGAAACCCATTAAAACATGACAAGGGAGAAGGATTTGGACTGGAACTGGAGTTGAAGCTGGGCTCGATGTGGTTTCGATTACGATAGGTCATATTTGGAATATTAATCAACCCTCTTTTTTTTCCTTACTTTTTTTTCGCCGAGACAGATGCCTACCAGGACCTGGACCAGAACCAACAGCTCGGCCATGCCTAGCGTGCATCTCTTATGAGAAACACTCTAGGTCAGTCCAGATTTGACAGATAATCTTTGAGGCATTCCGACAGTTTGGATGCCCCTGATGCCTCGCAGTGATTAGTTGAAACTCTAACTATTGGTGTCCCATCTCCTCGGTGCTGTCAAAAATGATAATATGTACGTGCAATTATTTGCATTACAATGGGGTAACAAAAGGTGATACATAAGTACCTTAGGTACTGTAGAACGCCAATGTCTCGTGGCAACGGCAGTCCAGGGTAACCAGATGCCCGAATGCTACAGTGCCATTAGGATTTCTTTGTCCAGGGACGTTGATCACCACTACCCGCAAACAGGCATGAATTAAAGGGTCCAGACTTCACATCAAGCATTAACAGACCATTTCTCGTCACGAGACATCCCAGTCAGCAGTTAGGTGCTGGTTTCATCAGCATTATCCTAGTCAATAAGGCCGCAACGCATCTTCGCTTACTTGCCATGTAGTATCCGATACCTAGACCGAGTCATCTGTTCTCGATCGCAAATTTCTCACGTATATCGAGCAAATGAGAGCTTCATTCTTATCGGAACTCGCCTGGACCAAGAGAGGGTCTCTACGGAGTGCAAATAACATACTAAGTTGTATCTCTCTCTTCAGCTGGCTTTCATAAACCCCACAAACTGTGTAGACAGTGATTGCGTGACACAGAGTTTCACTCATAGATGAACAACGTAGGAAGCATAAGGAAACCTGCAGTCATTGTGACACCAGCTGCAACACAGAGGAACGCCGTGTTGTCATTTGTCTCCAGTCTAGCCCTTTACTTATACTAGAAGACTATGAATAGAGTGGTCATTATGTGTACCTGTAATATACATTTGCTGTGTATTTGATTGCAGGACGTGTTACAGATTGCTTCCACAATGCTATATACCCGTTAAACTCATCTTATATTTCGGTGAGATTGACACAAACCGCATGTTCTTGCACCGTATGGACGCACAAAGAATCCTCATGTAACAGATAGTTAAGTCTTCCTAATGCTCAATCTCCCGCAGTCACAACTCTCCTCTCGCATCGTCTTCATTCTTAGTCTACCAAGGAATCTATTGCCATCATGCATCTAGCACCAATGATAGCCATGCCGTATGTCCCAATCACCACTTCTAGGAAGCCTCCTAACTCAAAACCACGGCAAAAGCAAGAAACTCCTGCTTCAGCTCCAGCTCCGAGATTAGTTCCTGGAGAGCGAAGACTCAAAACGAGACTCAGCAAGCCGAGTCTCGATCCAGTTTTAGAGAGCGATCAAAGACTATCAAGAGATGTTGAACAGATGGTTTCAGGGGATACCACCAAGGTGACGAGAAAGCATTCATTGCCGATTCTCTCTCGGAAACGAAGCGACTTTTTTGAGGAAGCGTTTGGATCAAGGAAGACAGACGATGCGGGAGATCGGATAAGGAATGAGTCTGTTGTGCTAGCAGATATCAAGACCAACGTTATCGTAAGTTGCCTGCAACGACCAAGATTCAGAGAATATCTCCCTGGCCACTAACACCAACAACTACCTATAGATTGAGGACGAATTCACCTTCATCACAGAACTATCCGAGTACCTCTCTCTGCGGTACAATCGCCCCTCATCTTCTATCGTGACCACAGTTCAACACGGTGTCTGCATTCAGTTTGGTGGGAGCAGTGATTCATGTTATACTATGAGAATCGAAGCTCTCGCTCGAGATATGCAGCCAACGACAAATAAACGCAACATTGCGCTTTTACAGATGCACATGGAACAAGCATTAAGAATCCCTCCTTCGAGAGGATTCTTGAGTTTTGTTTCCCTTGCTGAGGACTGCGCTGGGTGGAAGGGAAACACTGTTGCTGGAGAAATTGCAGAGGCGATGGAACAAGCACAGTCAGTGACGGAACGTCGAGGGTCTATCAGAACCCCAACGAGAAGATCTAGCAAGGTGAGTCAACTTACCATCACGAAATAAGAAGTCGAGAGATTTGTTCTGATCGTCGAGTTTAGGCGTTTCGAGATATCAGGAATAAGATGACAGCAACAGAGACTACGTCTTCATCACATCCCGAAAAATCGTCAAGTGTATCGACTGACGGCCCATTGATTATCAAGAAGGATGTTAAAGGGGAGGCTGAGGCTGAGAAAGAAAAGTTAAAGACGGTAAAGCGAAGGAAGAGCTTCATGCACGCCCTATTTCCTAGATCTGCGGGTCGATTGGCGGATAGAGAAGTTGAAGGAGAGATCAAATGAACGTAATTAAAGCTATTTATTTTGTGTTAGAGCAGAACACAGTTAGACAAAGTAATGGTAATTCCTTTCAAAGAAGGTAATACGATCAGGCAATATGTTTGTCTGGTTTGGTACAGGGTAACCAGTTTGGAATATACCTGTCATAAAGTTTCAGGAGGCAGTTTAGTGAACTGCGGGGAGTTTCAGCGCTATACTGTTGCCTAAGCACGGGATCTCATAGCTCCAACCACCTCTAAATCTCGATTCCAAGACCATTCATATCTAACATCTCGACATACCAACAAGGCATAAATCAGCCATCACCTATAGAACGCACATGACGATATTATCCCTCATAATTGGCTATACAACTTCGTCACATCGCATACGTATCTACCAGTCAAATACCAAAGCAATCAATCTCCTGCATCGATACGGCCACTGTCAGTAGCCACTCAGCACACAGCAATTGACTTTCTCAGCCTCAGCCTCGCTCATTTCAATCCTTGAACCAGCCCAGCCTCTTAGATTTGGCCACTGGGACGGGGAGATACCGTGCAGCGCAGTACAGGACAGGACTTGGGCTCTCTATAATCAAATATGGAGGTAAGATACTAGTGCTTGTTACGCCTGAATGAATTTCCATGCTTTTCCCTCTCTTGTCTCAATGCTCAAGCGTGCGTTTGACCCCTCGTGTGACCAGCGCAACACAACACAACACAACACCACGATATCATCACCTGTATCTCCAAGGGTCCTCCTCTCAACCTGTCAGCTCCCGCAATATGTCACTAGGCCCTGGCCTGCATTCGAGAAAACTGGTGCTCGGTAGTGGCGCTGGCCACAGAAATACACCCTCAATGCCTGATTCGACGACTACTCGCTTGGCTGGGCCGCTGTGTAGATGAGACTGTGTCACCTCAAGTGAGAGGATACGCGTCTCTTATACAACGCGAGGCGAGGCTTGACTTTATACGAGCCACGCTGGCCCAAGGATCTGAGTACGAGTTGGGGTTTAAAGATGCCCGAGACCTTGACCTTATCATATTTAAACCCGCCAGTTGGAACCTTCTATCCCCTCACATGCGATGGACAAAACCTCTCCTGTCCTTCACGTCGAATCAAGGCCGGCGAGGTGTCAGTGGTAGACATATAAATGGCCACCGACGGGCAGGGACATAAGATACCCGCCAGCTGGCAACACCTGATGAATCAGAGCCAGAGAGAGCAGGATAACAGGAGACGGAATTGCAGCGACCAGGAGAGATAGGCTTTCTTTTGCTCGGTATCAAGTAACATGAGCAGATCCAACATTGACTTTCACACTCACTCTCATATACAATCAAACCCCCATATCTGCAGTCTTCCTCAACATCAAACCATCCCCATCACTACCCCCTTCCCACAATGTCCCTCAGTCCTCCAATTCACAACTTTGCGCGCTCCTTTGACGAGGCAGATGACACATCTGCCAGCGGAACAAGTCCAGCCCAGCTAAATCTTCAACGTCTTTTCGAACAGTCACTCAGCGGAGCTCCAGCGTCCAAAAAGGATGCGCAAAAACCTGCCACCCCGAGGCCCAACTCTGTTGGTGCGGCCCCTAAGGGAAAGCCGCGTTTATTACTCATGGGTCAACGAAGGTATACTGCACTTGGGACTCCTGAGAGTACATGTATGCTAACATGAGGTTGCAGGAGTGGAAAGTCATCCATCTCGAGTGTAGTCTTCCACAAGCTGCCGCCGAACGAGACCCTCTTCCTCGAATCAACGGCTCGAATCCAAAAGGACTCCATGGCGTGAGTGTCAACCATCCTTCAATTGATGCCCACACAAACTAACAGTCGTTCCAGATCATTCATGGATTTCCAAGTCTGGGACTTCCCAGGTCAGATCGACGTCTTTGAAAACCCAGGATTCGATATTGAAGCCATCTTCAGCGAGATTGGCGCCCTGATCTGGGTCATTGACGCCCAAGACGACTACCTCGAGGCCGTCATGCGTCTCAATACCACAATCCTCTTCCTCCAGCGAACCTACCCCAACATCAACATCGAGGTCTTTATCCACAAGGTTGACGGCCTCTCAGACGACTACAAGCTTGATATCCAGCGGGACATAACCATCCGTATCCAGGATGAGTTGTCAGACCACGGCTTTGAGAACGCACCCGTCACCTTCCACCTCACCTCCATCTACAACCATTCTATTTTCGAGGCCTTCAGCAAGGTTATTCAGAAGCTCATCCCCCGTCTTGGAACGCTCGAGTCCATGCTCACCAACCTCTGCCGTACGTGCCGCTTCGAAAAGGCATATCTCTTTGACGTGCTTACAAAGATCTACATTGCTACTGATAGCGCTACTGCCGACATGGCCAGCTACGAAATCTGTAGTGATTACATCGATGTTATCATTGACATAACTGAGGTTTACGGTACTTGGCAGCGCAGTGACGAGGGACGCCGTCGCCTGGAGGGTGAACCGTGGAGTACGCCCATTGATAAACAGATTGGCTGCAACACAGCAGAGAGTTGTCTTGTCCTTCACGACGGAAACAAGCCCATCATGCTGCGCGAGGTGGATCGCTACTTGGCCCTCGTCGCTATCATGAAGGAGGATTCGTACGATAGCATGCCGCTGGTCAACATGAATGTCGAGGCTGTTGTCGAGGGATTGACCGAATTCTTTAACATCACCAAGCCTCGGCAGTAAACAGACTATTTTATGCCGAAAGGGGTAGTCTTTCATGTTTCTATTCTATCTTGTAGATTATTTATACTAGCGTTCTTGTTAACACCAGTTTTTGCGAGTTCTAATATGTCCATCTTCGTTTTCTACCATACGCACATATCTCTGTTAATATATGCCCACAAGAATCTCACCCGAACCTGGGCTATGGGAAAGTAAACGTCTTGAGAGTGGTGCGGTTACTCTCAAGCACGCAGACTCTTGGAGGCATATCGCCCCTCACATTGTTCCTATCGTTGACTTCCATACGCAATGGCCTAGATATCGACTTCTCGGGGAAAGAGTATGCCCTGAATCCGTCAACTGATACGTGAGGCGTCTCGCCAGGCTTGTTGGCATCGTAATCGCTATATGGAAGCTTCTCTGGTTGGATAGGCACGCAAACAACTTGTGGCACATTATCTTCAAGCACTATTAGCATAAGTACTGTAGATTGTATTACAGTCATCATTATGAGCTTACCTCGATCGTTGACTAGCATGACAAGTGTCTCATCATTGAGAAACTTGAAGTCAATCAAGGTACGTGAGCCGAGATCGATGCGGCAGCTTGTTGCTGGCCTATTGGTACTGATACCGTTGATGATTTCAATCCTAACACAGAATATTTGAACTTGGATTATGTTAACATATAAATTCCTCCAAGCAATAGAGCCTGTGGGCATCTCACCTTCGTTCTTAGTCTCTTTGGACGCCAAAGCTGTTACTACACTTGTTTCCTAAGAGCATAGTTAGCATGTAGTAAACAGCATCAAGGATTTAAAATACCTCGCTCTCTGTCCTGCTCATTCTCATGTCTGTGTGAGAGATGGTACGACCGACAGAAAGTCTGATCGGGTTTCCAAGTCGAACACTGCGCTTCTTTGCCTCTGCAATACCCTTGAATGTACGATTTGCCCAAGATGTTGCGTATGCCACAAGAAATTCGACACGCGGCAGAGCTTTCAGACTGGGCTGGTCAGGCTCCCACTTTACCAACACCTGGTTAAGAACATCAAGCAGACTTGGTCCACCTTCTATGTGTGCCAGATCTTCTTCGTAATCCTCTTTTGTCAATTCATCGAAGAAGAGCCTGAGGGGACTGTCGGTTAGGTAATGCTCAATGTAGGTGAGAACCTTTGCAACATCCATGGTTGCTTCTTTCTCCGTAAGCTCTTCACTCGCGGAACTAGAAGAGGCAAGCCGATCGATTTGAAAGCGTAGCCAAGTTGAGAACGCGGTGAAGCTGTCGAGTTCATCCATGACGTTTATCAACACCTTGTGGCCGATGAGCTGCAGGCACTGAACTATGTCCATCAAACGACTAATCTGCTGGAGAGTGAAGCCGATATCATCCCGAGTGTCATGATATTGAGCCAGGCCTCGCAGTCTGCTTAGGATGATCGCACAACGGTCGAGAGCTGGGAGAAAGTTCTCGTGTATCAAGTTCCGGAGGCTTTCTAGACCAGAGACTACTGCTTTGTCCCATCGTTTGTGTCCCTGAATAGTTAACTATCATCCTTGGAGGCTAAAGTTGAAGCTTCTTACTCGTTCTGCCAGGCTCTCAACCAGCCACTCGCGTACAGGTTCATAGGCATGACCTGTCACCGCTAAATGGTAAAGAGCAGGGACAATGCTTCGTGGCCCAGTCTCAAGTTTTTCAAGATCGCCCTCAATACTTCGTAGAAACCTTGTGGGGAGTTCTCGTGTGTTTCGCCATTCAACTTGCATGTGAAGCTGTGCTTGCTTGAGATACCTCAACAGCTTCTGCAGAGTAGTCAACTTGGAGGCGAGGAGAGAAAGGTTGATGGGGGAGGATGATATGAAAGGTAGATCGATGGGCACCATGTGTACTTCTTCTGGCTTTTCTGTTTTGTCTGCAACAAGCAAAGCCTGGGTTGATACTTGTGGATGTGAGGCATGCAGAATAAGATGTGAGCCCAACGAGGGGTCAACCCTGGGGCACTGGAAGCTGCCAATGATGAAGGAGTCGTAGATGCTGAGCTGGAGCTGACCATCGCTTGTTCCAATAATCATGACACTGACTTGGTCATATTCCTCTGGCTTTGGGGGCTGAAAGAGGAAGTCTATACCAGTTCGCAACGTGAAAACCAAAGCATCTTCTCTGAGATATAACATTAGTATGTAGATTCCCGCGGCAGGAGCTGTAAACATACCCTGAGCCAGCGCTACTGCTTGGAAGAGGGCTGATCTTGGGTAATGCCGTGTCAACCTCAAGAAAGGTTAGTTCGCGGGGGAGATCTAATGGAAGGCCTTCTCCATTCAGCGTTGACTTATTGTTCAGATTGTCTTTTAGAACTTGAGGCATGGCACTGGAGTTTTTGTCGGTAATACTGCTGCTTGCCCAGCCAATGTGCGTGATCTTGTTTCCAGATGATTCTCCAACTTTGATATGATGAGCAGCCTTGTTGTTTTCGAGCCCCATCAGTCGCACAAAGCCATCGCTCCATCCAACCGCAAGAAATTGGCCTATAATTGTATAAGTAGTGTTTTCGACTCATGAGGATTTGTCACTGACCATCAGACCTCCAAGTAACTGCCTGCGCGTCTGGTGCCTTTTGGCCTGGCGCACCCACTTGGTGGATTTTGGAGACAACTTGGCCGGGCGGTCTGCACACAAGGATGTTCTTATCTACAGCATCCCAAGTAGCTGAGAGATCGAGGGTTGGACAGCTCACAGGATAACCGTCCGGTGCCCTGTCTTGATACTCTGTCGCGCTGAAGAGCGCAAGCTGATTTTGCTGCGCCATATTTATCAGTTGACTTGACGCAGCGCATGTATGTATTTTCAAGGGAGAAATATCATCACTATCAGCTGTAAACCATCAAATTTAGTATTGGTTGGGCGAGTATGATGCTGTATGTGTAAGTAGTATCTGAGAGACAACAAGCCGACAGGGAGGATTTAGCATACTAGGACCGTGCGTCGTTGACCAGCTCGCACTATATGATAATAGGCCATCAAAACCACTTCATATTGAGAATATCACAGTGACTCTCACAAGCACGACAGTGTGTGAATGAATGTAATTGGATGTTTTAATGATGATAAATAACGGCTATATTTTAGTAGTACCACCAAAACACGTAAATATCAATTGTCGTTGCGCCATTAGGTTCTAAACCACCGAGACACTCCTACTAATGCCTATCTCCAGCTCTACTCAAATACATATCCCTATCCTTTTATGGAGCGAATTCGCCCAGAAGCTGCTCCTAAACTGAAAGACTTTTGGGATCCATCTATTCTACCAAAAAGTTGTCTGCATGAGACTTGATGTCCTTGGAGAATGTCACTTCCTCGTCCTCCTCCAAAAGAGAAGCAGAGTTGACCTTGGAATGGTTAGCATAGTTCTTAGCTTGTTAGTCGGGTGAAGAACTTACGTCAACGTCAATGTATGGTGTGCTCTTGTTGAAGCGAACAGTCATGGGGAAGAAATCATTCTCATCACCTGACTCGGCCTCGAATTCGAATGAACCGTTGGGGTTCTCTTCATCCACGTTACCGATGGTCCACTCAAGAGCGTCGCCAGAAACATCGTAGGTAGCATCGAAGCTGGAAACAACAGGCTCGCTGCCCGCGTAGGGAATAACGACGCTGACGTCGTTGAGAGCATCATTTCCGGTCAACTCGTACTCAACTGTCATGTTGTACTTATCGCCATCCTTGTTGATCCATACTGTGAAAGTAATCGGGCATGCGCTAGCATCGTCAACCTTGGGGGAGGCTCTCCATCGGAGGACACCAACAGCATTGTTAACAGGGAATCCTCGGGCAGCGTTGCTCATTTGGATGATCTTGGAACCGTTGAACAGATTTCGGTCGACGTTGGGGTGAGTGCGGAACTGTACGCCGTGCGATGAAACAGCCTGGAGACCAAGCTTGATCTTGGTCAGACTGGGGTCTGAGATTCGGAGAACAAGGTCACCGCTGATAGCTAGGGAGTTGACAGCACCCTCTCGAGACAACTTGGCCGAGATGGTCTCTGAGATGGTGACATGGATAGCATCGCGATCAAGGGTTGACGAGATGCGAGGTTCGGCGGCCTCAACGTGCTGTGCAGGTGCGGGGGTAACCAGAGGTGAATCGTCGATTTCGCCGCCCATATCACCTCGTACTCGCTCGAACATGTCAGTTGTCTTGGACTTCTTACCCAACTGCATACCCTTGGCCTTGGGAGCAAGAGGCCTTGAAGATGTTAGTCGTTTGCATTTAACAAGATACCAAGAATGACTTACTTGCTGAAGGTCTTGTTCTTCTCAGCCTCATATGAGTCGTAGGTGTTGGTATTCGATTGCGAAGGGGTATTGTATGAGGGATAGGAAGGACTTCTGGGCATACCACCACTGCTGCCCATGCCACCCATTCCGCCCATAGCTCCGCGACCGCTGCGAGCAGCATCCTTGCGCTGCATCTCGAGCTGTTTCGCCTTTCGTTTTCGCTCCTCGGTAGCCTCCAATTCCTTGTTCTGTATGCTTATAAGTATTTGGCTGTTAAACGGGCCATAATGGAGCTTCTTACCCTTGCGATAATCTCCTGGATTCGTTCCTCATGACTCTCCATATCAAGGAAGGTCTTGATTTGGCTGATGGTCAAGTTCTCTCGGTAACCAAGGGTGACAAGCTCGTCAAAGGCACTGAGCAATTCATAGGCATTCTTAACGATTTCGCGCTCGTCGAGGCTCTTGCATGTGCTAGTAACTACCTGGGCGAACAGGTGCAGGGAGTCAATGTCCTGGAGGATGTTGGACTGGCGGTTGGTGATGAGAACCATGTAAAGCTCGTCGAGGGGTTGGTAAACGAATCGGACATTGTCTTGCTCGACGGTGGTGTGCTGTGTGCCACTATCGGCGAGTTTGGGGAACGAGGCGAGGAGGGCTTCTATGCGCGATCGTGGCATCTCTCGGAACTGTCTCGAGAGGACAGCTTTCCCTCCGCGGGTGCAAATCGAAGCCGCAAGGACGACCTAGGTAACATGAGTACATGAGGGAGACAGGGGTGATAGTTGTAGATATTGCGCACCATCTTGGCGGACTAATTCGAGCAGATGTTGGTGATTGCGATGTAAGTTGCGAGTTGTTGAATGTTCGTCCCCTGGATGTTAGATAGAGCGGGCCAATATTCAAGTCGGTGGGAGGTGCAGGAGCCTGAGAAGAGGTACGTACCCCTCTTACGGCCACCTGGAAGCCAGGAGCTGCTAGGAAAGGAGCCAGCTACCCCACGCTAGTCTTGTTCAGGTAAGCGTCAGCCTCTTACCTCCCTGACGTCCACCTCAGCCTTTTCTGGGGTCCACGTTCTGGTTAATCACCAACGACATTCTTTGAAGCTTGCCTAGAGGTTCTCCCAACTTCCAATCTTCAACCTTCATTCAACCATCACACAATATTACCATTTCTTTCACCGACCCGCGGGGAAGTAATACTCGAAGCGCTAAGAACGACACGCGTGGACGTTCTTTTTTCATCAAACAGCATCTGACTCACCCATCTCAAATGTCGCATACCAGCCTAAATTGCATTTCTAGCCAAGCTTGGTCTTTGTCTGTTTGATTCGAACCATCGCGTTTGCACCCAACACCTACGTCCGCAGCCTTCGACCCTTAGGCAGTTATCGTTTGCCTTCGTTTCCTTCGACGGCATTCTTCTCGCTGCGCGTCGAGTAATCTTGATTTATAAACATACAAACTTTATTCCCATCCATCCAATTTGAAGCGCTAGCTAGCTCTGAGGTAACCGACCGAACCCGACACCAAGACATGACAGAGATCGAAATGGACATCGATATGGCCAAGCCAGTCTTGGATGGCAAGATCGAAGACGATCTCATTGACTTCGATACCGATATGACCGACTCTAATCAAGATATACAAAAGCACAACAATGACCTCGAAAGCATGGATAGAGAAATGCAAGAAGATGAGGATACCGCGAATCACCACGCCTATGGGACGAATGGAATGGCGAGTGAGGACGTGGACTTCGATCTGCACGACGTCGAGGATACGGCACACAGTACAGAACATGTGGGTTATGAATTGAGCGAGGCTCCTGAGCTTCAAACTCAGGAACCCGCTCAATCAGCTCAGCTGCCCAATGGAGACGCGCAAGAACAAGAAGACAATGATGAGGTCCTGGACGAGATAGTCGTCCTTGGCGATGCCATTCCGGATGATCATGCATCTACACATGAGATTGATTATGAATTTGAGGATAATGCGGAACCGGAAGAGTCGCACGAAGATGTCAACACAGATACGACAAACCACACAGCAGAATCGGGGGCAGATCGAGAAGCTAGTGTTGGTGTAGACCAGAATGGTCACGAATCTGAGGATCATGTCACTGCTCCCGAACAAAACACAGCTGAACACCTTGAAGAAGAGAAAGATGTCTCGAACCACGATGACGAAAACGAGCCTCAAGCTCCAGAAGAAGCAGGATCTGAGTTAGATGAGGTGGCTAGCTTCATTGAAGTTAAAGCTGAAGATGTGAATGCAGATGAGTATGATGCTGAATATGTCCATGCTTCTGGGGACAATGGCGAAGCCCATGACGAAGAGCACGAGGCCAGCCACGAAGAGAACGCAACTTTGGAAACTGGGCAAAACGACGAAACAGTTAAAACTGCTGAGGATGCTGAAAATCACGACTTTGACGCGGGCGAGCATGACCCAGACGCGTATAATGAACATGAAGCAGTCGACTCGGAGCATGCTGATCACTCGGCCACTGATGAGGACTTGAACGGGAACGGAGATGATGACTTCCCTGCTATAACGGTACAGTATAAAGGAGACGAATTTCCCATGTTCTCCGCCACCAACAATGGCTTTTTTGCCAATACTTCGGTTCTCGACGAACCGCTTGAGAAGCTGCTCGCTGGTCTCCGGAATGAACTGGAAAATGAACTTGCTGAGGATGACGACTTGGTGCTTCAGGTCGACGAGCTTGGCCTCGAACTTGCCGAGGTAAGGAGAGATTCTGGTTTTCACCCAGAACTGGCTAACATTGCGAAACAGACAACCCAAGGCGAACTTATGTCAGATGTTACATTCCGCCAAATTCTTCAAATTTTCGATATTCTTGTCAAAAACCAAGATCCAGACAGCTCACGCACACTGTATGCTTATCTCTTTACTAAACCCAACACAGAAAAACGACTTGAATCTCTCATTGAGAGTGCTACAGCAGGCAAAGGTCTTGATGAGGTTATTCACCTCTTTGATGCCCCTATGACTGCTGGAACTAGTATGCTGGAAACGGCTGCAACTATTGATGGTATTCATGAGGAATTGGACGAGCTCGACAGTCCAGTTGATGAAGAACACCACGGCGAGGCAAATGATGCAGAACTTGACGACGAGTATCCGGTCGACGAGCATGCGAATCCCGATGGTTCTGCCCTCGAGAATCGAGAAGTTCAGGGCCATGAAACGGAAGATCAAGATGACCATGAGCAAGATGTTCGAGACGATCATGAGACAGATGACCGAGACGACCATGACGTTACTGCCGAAACTCAGATCGAGATACCAGCTGATGCTTCCACTGTTGATGTGAACCCAGAAGCCGTCGATGATACTTACACGGCTGGCGAGGAGGAAGGTCTTGAGCAAAATGGTAAAGCGACCCCATTCTCTTCCAGTTTCATTTGTTGTCATTACCCCGACTTCTGCCTCTGCGGCCCCTGTGTTGCGGAATACACCGAAAATCACAACCGAGACGAGGCAGAATACCGGAAAACTCTCAAGAGCAATAACGAGGCCATGCACAACCTCTCACCTAACCTCCAACCCCCTCGATCCAAACATTCTCATTCCCTGTCTGATTTCAGCATGACCTATTCTTTTTATGAAACTGACGAGTTTTCTCCAGCACAAGCTGAAAGCGAGATTGATCCATTTGCCAACCTAGAGTTGGACGAGGACGCCGAGTTGAATGGTGATGTGGTTCTCGAGGAGCACGTAGAGGTCCAGGAACAGGTTGATGCCGAGCCTGAAGGCGTCCACGCGCAGACTAATGATACGAGCACCACAACCACTCTCCAAGAAGAAGAGGAAGCGTCCTCTTTCAACGTCGATCTTGGTGCAGTTTCTACTGCAGCGGAAACGGCTGAGAAAAGCAACTCTGGCGAGCACGACTTGGACGAGATCGACTGGAGGGATGAGCCTGAAGCAGATGATCAAGGGCCAGCAACTCCTTCTGCCTCTGGTAAACGATCCCGTGGTGACGAGGATGATGCCGATGCGGAAGATGAGCAAGGTATGAAGAAAAGATTCGCGTCCTCTATGCAATGTTGACTAACGTTGTGCAGATGCCAAGCGTCGCCGTCCTTGAATAGTTTCGCCTCCAAACTAACCACACCTATCTTTCGATCTCCACAAACACCCCTTCGCCATAACTAAAAATCAACAGCTGCCGGTAACAAGGTGCATAGTGGCTGGACGAACTTGACAGTCAGGCCCTCCAACCTTTGTCATTTCTCAACGCCATTGTCGCAACCTTTTTTCTGGTGGTAAGAATACAACTTCCTCTGAACAACATACGACGGGCCATTGAAGCCCATGCTCGCGGATTCAAGGTAGGTAAGAAATGAATCCACAACTACTAATACGATAGGACGAAAAGATCCCATGCACCTACCTGTTGCATTTTGCGGGATCGAGACCTCATTTTGATCATCATCGACATGATCCTTTGTTTTTGATTTCGTACTCACTTGTTGGTGACGCAAGCGTCGATACCCTTTCCCCTTTGCAACTTAATAGTTAAAGAACAAACTGCGCGATCCTGGTCGGTAAGAGAACGGGTGGATCAGTTCTGGTTCTGTATGATATGGTTCGTGGGATGGAATGAGGCGTTAGAGGCTGGACCGGAAAGGAAACTCAAAGCTGTGAACGGAGCTTGGAGTTGAAGTCATAGTGGGAGAAGATTAAGATGGACAGCATTTCTGATGTGAATCTATACTCGAAGACGCAGCCTGGTGTTGGCATAACCCGCCACTATTATAGTAAACAATCTGAACCTTTGTCTGGTTTAGGTTGTTATCGGATGTGTTTGGTGTAAGGTCCCGGGGATCTTCTAGATGGTTCGCTTTATCGAAAACACATTTGTTTCGCGAGATCTGATCGTTTATACTATAAATAACGTGACTGTGGAGGTTTAATATTGATAATGGCCATGTCAGGGCGACTAAGAAACGGGTTGAAACAATTTGATCATGAGCATTGATCAATCACTTCCTGAGCGCCGAGTCTCCCGTAGCATGAAAGGACGTCATGGATCCCTGATTGAAGGTGTCGGGTACGTTAGGGGTTGATTAAGTTGAGCGCTAAGTGTGTCGATCAGGAACAGGATGAGGTGGTAGGGCAATTCTATTTGTCTACAAGACCAGAGCATTGAAGAATATCTATCAATTCATTCAATGACTGTGAATACTACTGCCGAAATAATACAACCATATATAATATAAGTGGTGTTTCTGAAAGAAAGGTGAGGCTTAGGCATGGTAAAAAGTGAAAACCCATATGTGGCGCGTGGGAGGCGTTGTTGAGATGTTCTCGATTTTTGGCAACGGAGCTGAGCGAGGCGCTAAGTTGCCGAATTGCGGATGGATGCTAAAAAAAAAACAAATTCCCGTCACTAAAAAATTCATCGACTGTTTTGGAGCTTGAGATGCGGGCTGCTGACGTGGACACGAGGACATGTTGAGCGGGACGAAGTCCAGGGGTTAAAGCGCAAGTGACGGAGTGGAAATGGACTGGAAGCAAGGGGGGACGGACGATAAGCCCCTTGAATCAATCAGTGAGAAGCGCTCGAGGAAGTCACCGAGTATCACTAAAGAGTCGTTTGTCTGGATATTCCTTAATTTAGTCGAAACTTATACAAGAGATCCTTTAATTTATGTGATAACTCGGGCAAGCAGTATGATAATTTTGAAGAACTTGACAATCCCCTAGATCCGACTGATATTACTATGTGTGGCCGTTTGATAGGTAGGTAGTGACTGTGATATGGAGAAATCCTGCAGCAAGCGTCTGTATGTGCGTGTCAACATCCATTAGTTCAGGGGTGAGAACCACTCAAGATCGTATCGTGTTGCGCTCCAGCTGTCTTGTGTCGTATCGTGCCGTCTAAGCCTCGGCCTGCCTTGGGAGAACCTATTATCATGACAATCAGCGGAAGTTTAGGCAATGCAATACAAGACAATACAATACAATACGATGCGATGTGATGTGATGTGATGCGATGCAATTGCTACGTTTCAACGCTTGGGCCTCTGCTAGGTTTCGAAATAAGTGATCGTTTAATTGATGGATTGTTTTATCTATAATTACTAGTCTCTCCTCACTGTTTAATGAATGGATCGTGGAATGAAGTGTCGTCAGATGCAAAAAACAGGACAGGACAGACTAAAAAAAAAAAGCCTGGAGCAAAGGACAGGGTCCCCACCTCTTTTACCTCTTCAGTGGAGGACCTAGGTAAGTTGTAACGCCAGGGGCATGGACCTGACGCCAGGGGGTCATGTCACGGATCCATCTTCTTCTGTTGGCGCCCTCTTTTTGAAACCTCTTGAACTTTGCTGTGCCTGACCTTGGAAAAGGTACTTTGTGAAGCACTATAATATCACCTTGACCCAAGTACCTCAGCCTTTATATTCCTCTCCACTGCTGGTTTTGTCCAAGCCTCCCGTAGCCTGTAGCTAGTCCGCCGGCCCCGCTGTCTGGTCTCGTCGGGTCTGATCTGGCCTCCCCAAACTTTGTCTCTGTCTCTCCCACACGAACTGGAACCCATCAACTAACTGGTAGTAACGTACCTGTATCTCATCCCATCCGCACTGCAGTAGCCTCTCCATTTTTGCAATCCAGCCAAGCTGTCCCTTCTCCCTATCAACTATCAACCAACCCCCCCTGCCATCTACGAATACCGTCGTTGCGCATTCACGAGCCTTTCCTTTCCTTTCCTTTCCTTGGTTTATCACGATACGAAGGCAATAACGGATTCGATTCGACAATTACTCGACGACACGATACCCTAAATCCGATTCGTTTCCATCGTCGCAAATCGCTTGCTTGCTGGACTCGTCCTTAACCCCCTCCATCCAACGCTGAGTCTCTGCTCTGCAATCGTCCACGCGGCAAGGGCTACAATACAATCACGATTCAACTTCCTTGACGACCAGTAATAACGATTCTTTGATGCGTCTGTGATAGACTCGAGCCGTGTTTATCTGCAACTCACTCGCTTCAACACTCGTTATTGTTAACATCCGGCTTTCCTCGCCCGGTGCGAGTCTACGCCAACTGTGAACGTGTTTATTGTTCAACCTCGACTCCCTCCCTGTGGCGCATTCTGCCCAAACCATACCTCGACTTAGAGCATTGCTTTCAGCGCATTGGAAACACCTATACATAGCCGACCTTTTGCGCTTCGTCGCTGTCGTGCGCTTTATTAAACATCATGATTGAAGACAAGTACGTCGCGTTCCCCTCGTCGTGGTCTTACTCCTGAATGGCCACCTCGATTGGGCACTCTTAATCTCACAGCAAGTTGCTGACATGTCCTCAAGGTATATCGGACTGGCTCTTGCCATGTCATCGGCTTTGGCCATTGGTAAGTTATTTCTGGAAGAATAATCGCACGTGCCATAGCTAACCTTGCGTCAGGAACAAGTTTCGTTATCACAAAAAAGGTTCGTCTTACAGAGCTACTACCTGCGAGCAGCAATTCTGCCATTGCTCAGGCGACCGACGCCATGTTCTGCATTTGGCCTTAAACATAAAACTAATGAATTACTAGGGATTAATTCAAGCAGAAGAGCGACATGGCTTCGAGGGCGACGGTTTCGTATACCTTCGAAATCCTTTATGGTGGGCCGGTATTGCGACTCGTGAGTGTCACGTCGTAAATTATTCTCCGCGACAGCTGTGCTAACATAATACTAGTCGGTCTTGGAGAAGTCTGTAACTTTGCCGCATACGCTTTCGCCCCTGCTATCCTCGTCACCCCTCTTGGAGCTCTCAGTGTGCTCATTGGTGCTGTTCTTGGCTCATATTTCCTGAACGAAGAACTCGGTACGCTGGGCAAGCTTGGCAGTGCTATTTGTCTGATTGGAGCCGTTATCATTGTACTTCATGCGCCTCCGGATGAGGAGATCGAGACCGTCGACGAGATCTTGCACTATGCCATCCAGCCAGGTCCGTTGACAAAAGAGCAAACGCAAAGGAAAATGGTTTCTGACATGGATTTTAGGCTTCCTTCTTTACGCTTTCGCCGTTGTTGCATTCGCCATCTTCATGATTTACAAGATTGCCCCCGTCTACGGCAGGAGAAACGCCCTCATTTATCTTTCTATCTGCTCCACCGTTGGATCCATTTCCGTCATGTCTGTCAAGGCTTTTGGTATCGCGCTCAAGCTTACCTTTGCCGGCCACAACCAGTTCAGCCACCCTTCGACATACGTGTTCATGATTTTGACAGCTGTATGCATTCTAACCCAGATGAACTACTTCAACAAGGCTCTTGCCAGCTTCCCCACTAACATGTAAGTGGTTGACAAACTTGTGTGTCACAAACTTTGCTAACGGTCGTACCAGTGTCAACCCTCTGTACTACGTAACGTTCACCACCGCGACCCTTTGCGCCTCTTTCATTCTCTTTAGCGGATTCAACACGAACGACCCCGTCAACACCCTCTCGTTGCTCTGCGGATTCTTGGTCACTTTTACTGGTGTCTACCTTCTCAACCTCTCGAGGGGTGATCCCCATGGCCAAAGATTGACCGCTGGACGAGGAGGAAGCGATGCTACCGGTACCGACATGGTTTCTGGTCTACAAACCCGTCTGAGCATGCAGGCAAGAAGGAGCGGTGATCCTTCTCGACACAGTATTAGCAGCCAGCGTGGAGACCGCGAGGGTCTGATTCGCGCATACGATGAGGAGGAGGCTGCTGGCTTCGCTTTAACCGACCTCGCTTCGGACAGCGATGACGATGTGCGACGAGCCAACGGAAATGGCAAAGCAAGCTTCGACGAAAATATTGAGCTCGACAATCGCCACAAGTCAGGCGATCGATGATGACCTCCTACAACGTTTCACATAACGTAATGGCGGAGCAAAGAAGCTCTTGGTGACTCCCTGAGGAGAGTTCCGCAAGAATATCATGCATGTTTCATCATCTCAAACAGGCATTGTACATTTTCAAACCATTTGACCGAGCATTTCTCTCGGAGCATGGGCTACATTCATGGATGGTACATCGCGCAACGACATATTATAATGTTGGTGCCAGCTGTGTTTTCCTATGCACAACGGGGTCGGGACTCGGAACCAAACGAGATGTATTGTTTGCTATTACTGGAGTACTACGGGCACATGGTCTTGGACTGGCGTTGGCGGATTTTGTATTGGGGCCACAGGCGAATCCTCGTTGTACGATAACTGCAGAGCATGAGCGACGGGTCGGGATGGGAAACTTCCATGCCAGGGTCGTTTATACAGGGCAGGGATGGATTTCGGATCAATGGAAGCGTCTTCACTGGGCGATGAAAAGGGGACTGGGCATATCTTACCCCCTCAATTCTCGAGGGCATGAACGGTTCGGGTGTTGTAGATCTGTTATCCAAGTCGCAGGGCTTTTTCTGGGGTTGGGGAAGCCAAGTTTGAATTTTACCAAGAGATGGGGAAACGCCAGAGGCTACCTATTATACCTTAGACAAAGAATTATCATGATATTGAATATATTGGATGACAGATAAAGACTCGATCGTAAGATGATGTCTGTTTGATGACAATTCTTTGGCTTGTTACAAGATTGACATTTGTGCCATTTCCTTCATCAATTCCTCCTACCAATTGGCGATCATCTCTCTATGCCTCATACTTCTCCCTTTTATCCCGTATAACCTTCGAGCGAAATCTTTGTAACCAACTAACAAATACGCAAGTAGAGAATAGAGACAGAAGGACGTCGTTGTTGGCTGCGATGTCACGTGCAGAAAGACAGAAGGCCCATCAAGGGCGAGATGAGAAACAATTCAACCTGTGTAGCTATTGACAAAATAGTTTAGACATTCAACCCCAATTTTTGCGTAACAGGCGCCATGTCTTATTTTTGTCCCTGTTGATATGTCACAACTTCGTAGGCTTATCCTTGTAATCTCCAATTGATATTGTTCCCCTGGTCATGAAACACACCTTAGGGATTATACGTGTCTACAATGCAAATGTTCACGGATACACTCCAAGATGACACTTATACTGACGCAATGGCACTCGGGTATTGGTAGACAGAAGACACGATCATAAGACGTGTCATCGTAATCTTCGGGTCTCATTTTTTCTCTTTTATGCATTGCCTACCATTACAAGCAAGAATGAAACCGTCCGTGCCCTTAGCAGATGCAAATGATCAATTGACGCCAGAGTAGACCTCCGTCCCTCATCCCACGGACCTCCCATCTTTCCTTTATCAGGTTTTGACGGCTTTTCCCAGCCTGGTGATTTAAGCATCCTATTGCTCAACAGCCTGGACCTCCTCACCACCCTCCTCCTCAGCAACGCGGGCGTCCTGAGCAGCCTGGGCGGCTTGGGCGGCCTTAGCGCCGTAGTCCTGGCTGACGGGCTGGAGAACAGCCTGCTCCTCCTTGGGCTCGATGATGGTGACAGCGTCAGGGAGAGTCTTCTGGGGGCCGGCCTTGCCCTCGGGGTCGGAGCCGCGCATGATCTTGACCTTGATACCCAAGACACCCTGTCGGAGGAGGACGTGGCGGGTAGCGTGGTCGATGAAGTCCTTGGCGGGCTGACCAGAGTGAATCATGAAGCCGTCGGTGAACTTCATGGACTTGGCACGGGCAGCACGGAGCTTACCGGAGACGACAACCTCGCAACCCTTGGCGCCGGACTCCATGATGAAGCGGAGGACACCATAGCAGGCACGTCGAACGGCGAGACCGTTGAGGAGCTTGTATCGGAGGGACTCGCACTGAGCGACGGCGGAGAGACCACGGTTCTGGACCTTGGCGGCGTAGAGGGAGACTGAGTTCTCGGGGAACTTGAATCGCTTCTGGATGAGCGAGGTGAGCTCGCGAATGCGGCGGCCCTGCTCGCCGAGAACCTCCTGGGTGTGGGTGGCTCGGATGATGATATCGGTGACGGTGGGGGTGACGCGGACCTCGACGCCGGAGTAACCCTCCTCAGCGAGCTCGCGCTGGAAGAACTCGTTGAGCTCGGCGTAGAAGACACCGTCAGCGACGAACTTTCTCCTCTTGGAGCTGTGAGAGGAAGATTGTTAGTGAATATTCATTGATTCGATTTTGACGTCTGTCGATGATATTTGGCGGGGTGGTTGACGGGTGATATTTCGATTCGACGGCAATGCAGGCAATAACTCACATCTGAGATCCGGGGTGAGCCATCTTGAAATAGGACTTGTGTTGTCGGGACTTGACTTGACTTGGTGTCTTGTCTTGAGTCTGTTGGCGAGCTGAGGGTTGGCGGGCTGAAGAGAAAGATTCGCGATTCAGGGTGGATTTCGAGCCTCACTGCACTCACAAATCTTTGGCCTTCGCTCAATATTTTGGTGTGTGGTTGAGCCCTAAAACTGGCAAGCGGGTTCTACTGGCCGCACATTCCATTTGGAGAAGTGGGACCTCGAATTCGAGACGAGAGGTACGTACCTCTCTAAGTCGGAGACTGGAGAAACAATTCGACGTGATGGTTTTAAAATGGGGAAAGTGCTTCTCTGACGTCGGGTCCATCTTTTTTTGTATGTAGCTGACAGTGGCCCCTCCTGCCAGGTGCCAGGTGCTAACTGGGCGTCTGTGGCTCGTGATGATCAGTACCTATGAGCTGTACTGTAAATGCAAGCCTCGTTCGTCTCAGGCTCTAAAATAAACTTCAAACTTTTACTCAAAGTCGTGGCCGAGACTTTACTCGGCGTGGACTTGACTTTGTTCATTGTTTTTAGACTTGGAAGGTGACAAACATGTCAGAGTCCGTCTCATAACCTCCCCTCTCAGGTCGCCTTGTAACAGCTACTTCCTCACCTTCCGGCGGCCCCGCGATATCGAGCTACCTCTACTACATCACCAGAGCTTCCGATACAGCATCTATACCGACACGCCACAGATTATTGCAAAAACACAGATTACAAGGAAAGGGGATTTTTCTACCATCTACCACAAGCAGGCGGTGAAACTGCGGTGGACATTATCTACTGTTCGCAAGAATGGAGGCCCGAAAGGTACGCGTGATCGCCTCGTTCGAGTCGCCTTTTAGAGCTTTCCGCCTGTTCATTTACCACTTTGCGCTGCATTTTGGGTCCTAACACCAAGCAGATCATTGAGGGCGTCCAGGGCATCTATGGCGGTCAAACGACCCACGGCACTTTGCGACTGACCGACTTCCACCTGGTATTCTGCGCACCTATCGATCAATCCGCCAACCCCTCAGAAACTTCTTCCCAGAAGCCTAAAGTTCGCGAGAGATGGGTCCCATATCCCATGCTATGCTATTGTGCATTCAGGCCAGTACCGCCCGGATCTCGCCAAGCTCCATCGATCCGTTTGCGATGCCGCGACTTCACATTTGTGACATTCAACTTCACCGATAGCGAGATTGCGCGGGAAGCGTTCGATTTTATCAAGTCTCGAACCTGTAAACTGGGAACCGTCGAGAAGCTATATGCCTTCGCCCACAAGCCCTTGAAGCATGAGCGAGAGGTCGGTGGCTGGTCAGTTTACGACCCGAAAGCCGAGTTCAGACGGCAGGGCATCAGCGAGAAGCTGCCTGATAAAGGTTGGAGGATGACACATATCAACAAGGACTATACCTTTTGCGACACCTATCCTGCTTTCTTAGTCGTTCCCTCCAAAATCTCGGATAACGTCCTTAAATATGCGAAGGAGTTCCGCTCGAGAAACCGCGTTCCGGCGTTATCGTACATTCATCCCATCAACAACTGCACTATTACTCGAAGTTCTCAGCCCCTTTCCGGAATTACAAGGAAGACAAATGTGCAAGACGAGAAACTAGTAGCGGCATCCTTCAATGCGCTTTTGCCCCCAGGTTCTGAGGAAAGCACCCCTTTATCCAGCCAACCTGACGTGTCTCTGGGGAACTCCTCATTGGAGCCGGACCTTTCTGAAACAGAACGCTACGAAGATGAGCTTATTTCACGATCAACTGCTGTATTTGATGCCTCTGGAAAGCGCCAAGTATATGGTGCACAACAGAGCAACTTGATTGTGGATGCTCGTCCAACCATCAACGCAATGGTAAATCAAGTCCAGGGAATGGGCTCGGAGAACATGGACAAGTACAAGTTTGCACGGAAGATATTCCTTAGTATTGAGAATATTCACGTCATGCGAAGCTCCCTCAACAAGGTGGTTGACGCTCTCAAGGACGCCGACATTTCGCCTCTGCCACCAAACAGAGAGCTGCTCCACCAGAGTGGCTGGTTACGGCATATCCACGATGTTCTGGATGGATCAGCTATCATTGCTAGGCAGATTGGAATTAATCATTCTCATGTCCTTATCCACTGCTCCGACGGTTGGGATCGTACAAGCCAGCTCAGCGCCTTGGCTCAAATCATGCTGGACCCTTACTACCGTACAATTGAGGGTTTCATTGTTCTCGTGGAGAAGGATTGGCTGTCCTTTGGTCACATGTTCAGACTACGATCTGGCCACTTGAACCATGAGGACTTCTTTACGGTGCAGAAAGATGCTTTTGCGGGCTCAAAGGTGCAGCCGGGAGAGAACGATGGTCGAGGTGATGCATTCCAGAATGTCCTGAGTGGCGCAAAACGTTTCTTCAACCAGAACAAGGATGATCCAGACTTGGCTGCAGTTAGCGAAACAGCACCTGGAAAAGTCGTTGACGATGAAGCTACCTCTCCGAAGATGATCAGTCCTGTCTTCCACCAGTTCCTTGATTGCGCCTATCAACTTCTACGCCAAAACAAAACTCGCTTTGAGTACAACGAACGCTTTCTACGTCGTCTTCTGTACCATCTGTACTCGTGCCAATATGGCACTTTCCTCTTTAACTCGGAGAAGCAAAGAAAGGATGCGCGAGCTGCAGAGCGGACATCTTCAGTCTGGGACTACTTCCTCTGTCGACGAGCTGAGTTCACAAATCCAGACTTCGATGCTAATACCGACGACCATGTGAAGGGACAGGAGCGAATCTTGCTGCCGAGACTCAAGGAGATTAGATGGTGGCATCAGTTATTTGGAAGAACTGAGGATGAGATGAACGGAGGTCTGAATGCGGCAGCGGTAGCCGAGACAGATCGGCAAACCGCCATATCGAACCTCCAGTATCCCAGTGTCATTCAACCAGACGTCGATCCTCGATCATCGACTTCGAGCTCCAAGTCAGGACCTCCCTCTGTCTTCACTGGGGTCGAGTCTGCTCATGAGACACTGACTCCTGAATTGCGACATACACCAATCGAACGAAGCGCATCTACCGAGCCCAGCGGCAATGCCTTTGCCACTCTCAGAGATGGCATCGCAGGTCTCAATCTAGGCAAAGGAATGCTGGGACAGTTTACAAACACTGGCGAGTCCGCATCATCCTCAAGTTCAGCTCCCGCACCAGCTCGTAGCGACCAGGAGTTGCGTGAGATGACATAGGAGGTCATGTTTCCAGAGTCGGATCCGGGCCCATACTTGATCACGGAGACCTATGAATCTGTGCGACATTGCTGTTATTGGTCACATGCTCCAGTAGCACCGCCGCTTTTGACAGTAGATTCTGGGGCACCCTCAACCCTCGGCCGGTGCAGCTTCTACAGTGTGCCCAGCGATCTCAGTGGCGAGTGGGAGTATCTCAAACGGCGCGACTCCGACTCTTTGGAATCTCGCCCTAGAATCGCCTCTATTGGCAGCTTGCAACCAAATGCGGAGTTGAAGATGCCATGCCACTCACCAACTGCTGAACTACCAAGCCCTACGGCGAGGCTTGAGACAGCGCTCATTCGATCGGATGGAAAGAAGCATGCGATGGTGATGTCCGAAGTGTAAGCGTATGTGCTTGGAGTTTGGATGTCTGAGCTTTCACACTAGGCTTGTCAACAGTTGGTGCGGACGTTTTTGTTGGCGTTTAAGGCAGCATCATGAGCCCAGCTCCGGCGTTTAACTTGCGTGGTGATGGCATTGTGAACTGGCACCAATAATGCGTACACAGCGAGGGCTTAGACAGCAATAGACTCCTTCAGGGCTCCTTTAATTAGGTACATAGCGTAGTACATCAAACCTTTGAGCAAAGTTATGGGTTCAATACAGCCTTGGTTTTATATAGTTTTGTCTTTATTTTTGTCCATCTCGTAACGTCGTCCCGGCTATGGAAACGTATTTGTTTTCACATTGAACCATATCCACTTGATTTCATTGCGCGTCTTCTACCTGTTTTGCTTCTCTTGCCCTCGCGTTCTACGTTTTCTTTCGACATCTTTGACGTTACAGGAAGACCTCCAGGTTGATCTCGAGAGTGCTGACAGGGTATCTGCGTAAGATGTTAGTATCAGCAAAATTATAGGTGGTTGGTATAGGAACTTACTTCAAATCAAACTTCTCCAACACGGTCGGGTGCAGAATACCGAACTCGCCGATCCGTCTCTCCTTTCCACCAAGACGGAGATACACGGAAGCAGCATGGCCAGCGAAGAAGGTAGCATCATCGAGCTCCTCAATCCAGTAGCCGTCGGGCTTGCTATGGTTCTCCTTCACCTCGAAGTCGACACTCTTGCCAGTCAAACCCTCCTCGTGGGTGAGGAAAGCAGTTCGCAACATGAGCAGAACACGATCGAGAAGACCGTGGACAACCTCGAAACCACTGGTTCGGCCGTACCAGGCAGCAGCAAAGTGTCGCTCGTTACGGGCCTTGCGTTCTAGAGACTCATCCTTGAAAACAACGTCAGAGACCTCGAAGATCTTCATGGGCACGCTGTGGCCCTTGTTCTCGCGGATGGTCTTAAGGAGACCGGGAAGGAGACTTGATCGCACGACCTGATACTCGGCAGTCTTGGGGTTGGCAAGGCGGACGACAGTGTTTCCATCGTCCTTGCGGTTTAGCCAAGCAAAGTTCTCATCGTGGCTGCACAGGATCAGGGGCATAACCTCACTCCAGCCAGCAACGGCGGTCTCTGTTCGGATAATATCACTGAGCTTGTTGACGAGCAGGGGAGCACCGACGGTAGCACTTCGTGAGGGAGCAGTGCGAGGGAGGTTGTTGTAGCCGTAGCACACGGCAAGATCTTCCATCACATCACACTGGTGGAGGACATCAGCTCGGGTTGAGGGAATCGCAACCTCGAGGATGTTGGGGTCTTTTGTTGAAGGGGTAGAGGTGTAAGCCATCTTGGAGAGGAGCTTGCACAGGCTCTCAGGAGACTCAGTGAGGCCAGTGCAGCTGTTGAGGTAATCAATCTCAACCTCAGCAACTCTGGACCTCAGGTTGGGTGTGACTCGGGTTTGGTTGTTGTGGTCGGAGTTGATCTGGACGGGTTCGACAGTGAAGGGCTCAGAGCAGTACATGGAGAACATGGTGACCATGATGTCAGTGACAATATCGAGCTTGGTGATGTCAGTAGCGGTAATCTCAATGAAGACGTTGGTGGTGTCAAGTGTAATCTTGGAGTGATCACCGTTGATGATGGGAGGGAGGGAGCAGACAACACGGTTGGCGTCATAGATTGCAGGGTAGACTGGCGAGTCGCGGATAATGTGGAGGAAGCGACCCAGGTGCTTGTCGTTCTCGTAGAAGGTCATCAACTCGGCAGAATCCATCTCCTTGGTCTGGTTCAGGGGGGCGAACTTGATATCCTTGGGAGGAAGAGCCTCGTAGGTGAAAGGGCCCTGAATAGTGTCATAGTCGTGGGTACCAATAGAAACGAGTGTTCGGTTTCGGGCAAGGTTTTGGTGAAGCTTGTCTTGTAGAGAGATGAAAGACTCGTATCTGCTCTTGTCGAACTTGATATTGCGGAGGATAGCGCCGGAGACGTATGGTCGGACCTGCTCGGCTTCAGGCTTAACGGTGATGGACTCGAGCTTACCGCTTGCAGGCTCGACGAGACGGTATTTGGGAGGCTCAATGCGGCCACGGAAGACATTAAGGTTGGTGACGATGCCCTCGAAGCAGAGCATATCATATCGGTTGGCGGGGATCTCAATCTTGAGTTGAGGAGGCTCCTGCTCGCCGTTCACAATGGGACGCTCATCGTTCTCGGTATCCTCGTCAAGCTCGATACCGAACTCGAAGCAGAGATCCTCAAACTCCTCGGTCGTGAAACTGTTTTTATCGCAAGAAATTCCGTCAGCATAGGTATATAAGCCTTGGGCGCGAAGTCGGAGAGCTCATGGTGGGGGTTTAGATGAACAAGGAGGGGCATTTCGCACTTTTGACCGAGGGCTTCGTAAAGCTTGTACTTGTCGACGGAGATGGTAGGCATGATGAAGCGTAGCCTCGAGCCTGGCTTGGTGAATGATCCGTTTTTAGAGGAATTGGAGTCAAGGGCGAGGCTTCGGTCGAGCGTGGGACGTGGATTTGGGCGTGGATTGCACTGAGTCACAGGAAATTTTGGGGATGTAGTTGTTCCTGCGCGCGACGATGTGATACTAGGGTACTCTGCAAGACGCAGGGCCGTAGTGTGTTGTGATGTACCCCGCTAGCGGATGGGTTTGGCGGGGTAAAACAGCGGAAGATTTATACTCCTTCGCCGATGATACATACAGCCTGTCGTTGAAGATATCAGGACTTCAGGTATTCTTCATTGGCAGAAATTGGCCTTTTAATTCAACCGTTGATACTCGATTAAGCAGTTCCTCGCCATCTATAAGTCCTTAGTATTAATCAGCTTCAAGGGGAGGTATCTCAACAAGAGCACAGCAATATCAAGTTCGAGGTAACTCTTAGACAATGCATTGTTGCATCGAGAATCTTTCAAGGACACCAACTATGCAATCGAAATTCCAAATATCGAATAAATGCATAAAGATGTCTGTACTGAGCTGGGAATGGCGGGGCTTGAAGCTTGAGAATCCAGGGCTTGAGCAGATATGGTAATGACGTCGTATACCATCCAACATGATGTCTGATTTGAGAGCTTTTTGGGTTTTATATACATACCCGTGCCGTTTAAGGATATCAAATACACTTTAAACATTGGTAAAGACGATATCATCTGTGGTCTTGGCTTCAGATATCATATTATTTAATCCCCAGATTCAAGCCACAATGTACCTAAGGCGCCCTGACCAAAGATGAGACTGAGGAGAGCTTGCCCCTCAAAAATCCATGTTTTCAGGGAAATGAGGAACCACTTCGACCCCACTTCAGCCACATTCTAGCTATGGATGGTAGCTGTTCAGCCAGGCCCCGGTGATTGCCCCTCTCAAGGCAGCGTTTCTAGCAGGGCTTTGGCCACTGAACAACGCAGCACTGCAGTGAAGCAACACACTGGAGGCTGCACCAGCCTCACCTCGCCCGACGGGCAGCCAGCCAGAACCAGAGCCCAGCACCACAAACATCCAGCTCCCTCTCCACATTCTCGCTCTTCTCCCTCCCTCATCTATCGATTCACATGCCCACATCTCAAACCTCGACGACACTGCTGATATAGGATACGACCTTGTCCTTTGACTCTGCATCATTAGGACTTCGATTTTATCTGCGCTGAGCATATCTCACAGCTCTGCTCCCCCCCCCGCGTGGCCTTGTCTGTGGCCCTCTTGTTCCAGCCAAAAATCGTGTGTTGGGACTCCTCAGCGCAAATCATTGCATCACCCACCAGCCAGCACCACTACCGCTACCGCTACCGCTACCACACGCGATCCACCCGCAACCGCCAACCTTCCTCCTCTCTCCCTCTTAACGATCACCTCGACTCCCCTCGGACGCTGCCACTCATTTTCTTGATAAATCCGCGATCTTACCGCCCCGCTCGCCATGGCTGACGCGCCCAACTCTGGCGATGAGCTGTACCCTATCGCCGTCCTTATTGACGAGCTAAAGGTATGCCATGTTTGGCGGTGACGCCACGCTCCATCCCAGCGCTTCCTCTTCATGTCGTGCCTGTCTTATCGCCAAGAATCGAACAATTAGACATTCATTACTGACATTCGACTCTTCTTCAGCACGATGATGTTTTGCTCCGTCTCAACGCCATCCACCGTCTCTCGACCATTGCTCTTGCTCTCGGCGCTGAACGAACTCGTGAGGAGCTCATCCCCTTCCTCGATGGTCAGTCTTCGATTAGCTCTCCCGCTCACCAATCCGCGATGTAAAAACAAAGACGTATCCTAACCCTGATACTATAGAGTCCGTGGAGGATGAAGACGAGGTTCTTGTTGCCCTGAGCGAAGAGCTTGGCGGCTTTGTCGAGTATGTCGGCGGTTCCCAGTGGGGTCATGTTCTGTTGTCTCCCCTCGAGAACCTCGCTGCTATCGAGGAGCCCGTAGTTCGCGACAAGGTAAACTCGTGCATCCTTTCTATCATCCCCATCCCCCGCGCTGACTATTGTTTCAGGCCGTCGAGTCTCTGAACAAAATTTGCACCGAGCTTTCGCCCCAACAAGTCGAGGAGTATTTCATTCCCCTCACAATCCGCCTCGCTAAGGCCGATTGGTTCACATCAAAGGTTTCGGGATGTGGTCTCTTCACAACTCCTTACAACAAGGTCTCCCCACCCGTCCAAGAGCAACTGCGCCAACAGTTCGGCCTGCTGGTCCACGATGAAACACCCATGGTCCGTCGCCAGGCTGCCACCAACCTCGCAAAGTTTGTCAAGGAAATGCCCGCCACCATCGTTGTCGACGAAATGATACCCCTTTTCCAACACCTCGCACAAGACGATCAGGATAGCGTCCGATTACTTACGGTCGAGGTTCTCATCTCTATTGCCGAGGCCGTTCCCAAAGAGCAGCAAGCCAGCCATGGTGTCCTGCTGACAGCCCTGCGCAATTTGATAGAGGACAAGAGTTGGAGAGTCCGATATATGATCGCTGATCGATTCGAGAAGGTTCGCAGTGTCTGCCCAATTTTTGTGGATGTCATGCTGACTCTTTACAGATTGCCAAGGCAGTTGACGAGGAGGTCGTCTCTAGAGATCTCGTCCCTGCATTCGTCAAGCTTCTCAAGGACAACGAGGCCGAGGTGCGAACCGCCATTGCTGGTCAGATTCCCGGCTTCTGTGCTCTTGTGGATCGTAATGTGCTCCTCAACGACATTATGGGCAGCATCGAGGATCTCGTCTCGGATACATCTCAGCACGTTCGTGCCGCGCTTGGTACCCAGATCAGTGGCTTGGCTCCTATCCTTGGAAAGCAAGAGTATGTGAACTGCTTCCTGCAATTCTGGGCTGTGATTTTGACTGGTGTTATAGAACTATCGACCACCTTCTCCCCATGTTCCTTCAGATGCTCAAGGACGAGTTCCCGGAGGTTAGGCTCCACATTATCTCAAAACTTGAGCTCGTTAACCAAGGTAAGATACAAAACTGATTGCACAGGATATCATGCTGACATGCCGTAGTCATTGGTATCGACCTCCTCTCACAGTCACTTCTTCCCGCAATCGTGCAGCTGGCTGAGGATAAGCAATGGCGAGTACGACTTGCCATTATCGAGTACATCCCTCTCCTCGCCAGCCAGCTCGGTGTCCAGTTCTTTGATGAGAAGCTTAGCAACTTGTGCATGGGCTGGTTGGGAGATACAGTCTTCTCTATCCGCGAAGCAGCTACTCACAACCTGAAGAAGCTTACTGAGGTCTTTGGTGTTGAGTGGGCCAGCGAGGCTATCATTCCCAAGGTTATGGCTATGGGTAACCACCCTAACTACCTTTACAGGATGACCACCTGCTTTGCTATCTCGGTAACTCTTCCCCTTTTTTTGCGGTAGGAGATGTTCACTGACTAACTTGTTTATAGACATTGGCGAGCGTGGTGAGCATGGATGTGATTGCCAAGTCAATTCTCCCCATGCTTGACAAGCTGGTCTCTGACGATATCCCCAACATCCGCTTCAATGTGGCCAAGACATACCGTGTCCTCATCAACGTGCTTCGACGTCTGCCTGACGAGGGTACCCTGTACGACCTGGAGAAGCAGGGCAGCGAGATCACACCGTCGCCTCGGGGCTCGGAGCTGATTCAACAACGAGTTGTTCCCAACCTGGAGAAGTTGCAGAAGGACGACGATGTGGATGTGCGATACTTTGCGACGACAGCAGCTGCCGAGATTTCGGGTCCTATTGCTGGCGGAGAGCCTATGAATACATCGCCATAGATGAGAGACGTAATGAAGCAATAATTGTTGTCGAGACAGATTTTGTCTGTTTTTTGTCGCGTCCATATCGCCCACAGAAAGAGAGAAAGACAGACAGACAGAAGCCCATGAAGTCGTATGTTGCATATTAGAAGCCACTGATTGGAGCTGGACATTATTATGCTGAGTTGAGTTGAGTTGAGCTGAGGAGGGAGAATATTCTGCAAAACATGCGAGAAACAAAAACTTGACGCGAAACCTCTAGAAGAAGGGGCAGAGGAACGAACACAAATGAAGCATTGGGGCCATGAAAGGAGAGGGGCTTCGAGGAGGGATAGTCCAAGCATTGACACGAGTCCCAATACCATTGTATGATACAACAAGAGCTCAGAAGTGAATGATATTGACTGTTTGAAACCAGGTGCTGAAGCCAGCACAGAGTGATGAGGGGTATCTTTTTTATTGTTGTAATCCTACTTCATCTAGTCTCTCTATACCCTGCGGAAACAGAGCGTACTGATGGTCTGGCCCTTGTGGCCTCCAAAGCTGAAGGAACGATATTCAACCCTGCCGATGACTTCGAAACCTTCGCTACCGGTCTTCTCGAACCAACCTCTCAGTTCAGTCTCGGTCCAGTTGCAGCTTGTTACGAGGAAGATACCACCCTTACGGACCAAGGGGAGCACCCTCTCGCGATAGCATTCGCATAATCGACGTCCTTGAGAGTCTTTCTCGTCGCTTAGAGAAATAGCATCGAATGTACCCTTATCCAGCACCACATCCCAGCCCTCAGTCTGCTCGCCGTTGAGTACAGGGTCGTAGGATCCGGCTATAAGATCCCATTCCTCGAATTCGACAGGTTTTTCAAGGTTGTCTTTTGTGGTGGTGATTTGTCGCGCGAGCGAGATGCTCTGGGGACTGTAGTCAACACCGAGAGCTCGTGCAGACCAGTCCTCTTCACGGAGGGAAAAGAGAAGAGAGCCGTTGCCGCAGCCAAGATCGAGAAAGGTAGTGTTG